>CAJUYI010003057.1:0-25845 GCA_910591695.1 Galerucella pusilla | reverse complement strand
CTTGGAATTTATCGGAGCTTTGGACCTTCAGTTACTGGACTACAACTCGTATACCCCTTTATATAACAATCACTCCACCAAAATCATGGAAAACAGGAGAGCGTCCCTGCAACCTAGCAAGAAGGCGACTACTACGACAAAGGGTGGTAATATCAACCACCCATTGCATGGCCCATCAACATCGGGCCAAATTGCGTCGGTAGGAAGAATGTCACTTCCTCCCGGAAAAACGCATATAACAAACATGGCATACCCCAGCAGACCATCCAACGCTGGCGGCTCACAAGGGCAGGGGAATATTTCAAAAAGCAAAACACCCTCCTCCAGCTCTACGGAGAGAGGTACTCCTGCCATACGACAAGAGACGACGTCAGAGCAGGGCAACGCTGCCACGATTAAATGCAGCATCTGCCACAGGCCATACTTGAAAAAGTCCGGATTGGCTAAACATTTAAAAACATGCGGGGTGCGGAACAGAGGGGAGTGTCGATTCTGTAAAGTTTCATTCGACTCCTTCCGAGATAACAGAACAGAATAAAATTGAAAAAGACATTCTTTTGCTTGAAAAGCAAAAATTGCTAAAAGAAATTTCCAATTTAAAATAATTTTTCTCAAATATTTTCTTAGTTTAAGTTATATAAGTTTATTGATTGTTTATTGATCACATTTCAACAGTATTATTCCTAACTTTCGAATCATTACCACCTATTTTTCTTAAAACAAGCAAATATGGTACTCAATTTTTTTAATTCCTCAGTAACTCAAAATAATTGTTTATCAGTTGATGTCTCACTACATTGTTTATATTTGTTATGTTGTAAATATTCATGTATGGTTGCACGTTCACATCATTCACAAAATTAACTGCAGCCTCTAATTCCTCGTCTATGACAGGATTTGGCTCCTCTGGCTCCTTTAAAGTGTTTGCGATATTGTCTAGTACTGCAGTGGCAACAACCACACCTTCCACTTTCTCACGTTTCAACCTGATACCAAAAGGAAGTATAGGAAATCTTCTTTTTTCTACACCCACATGTATATTATCCATTTCTTGCACAGTTTACAGAATGGAAATGTAGGCCATATCTGTTAACTGAACGTATATGATTTCATATACATCCTAGAACGTATATGAAATCTACCAATCAGCATTCGCGTTTAGTACTCGTCACTCATATTTTTTCCAATTTAATGAAACGTCAAAATAATTTGTCAAAAAAAGTCTCTCCCAGAAGCAGTGGATTGAGGATATTCATTTACAAAAATAAACTTGAATAAAACAATCCGTATAAATTGATCCGTATAAATTGATAACAAATACTAAAAACAGAATAAAATGGATATTTAAGGGACTATCGTTGGACATCAGCTCTTACAAAACTATTCAATACTTCTGACGTTAAACTAGTTCAAACCAGACTCTTACGCGGCAGACCGGGGGTCGATTCCCCGTGAAGTCGTTTTTTTTAATTGTTAATTTTATTTTTAAATAATTATTCTGCTTGATATTGATAACGACAACAGGTAGACGCTTGAGATATTTAGCAGAATATTCATATTATAGACAAAGGTACGGTACCCTTCGTGCGGGAGTCCGACTGGAAATATCTACTTATAACAAAAAATTAGTGAAGACATAAAATTGAATTGGTACGATTATGAATAAAATTGTTGAAAATTTTTAATTTCAACTTATATTTATTTTACAGTTTATTTACAGTTTATTTTCTAGATTTTTTCCTAAATGGGTCGTAGAAAAAATATGCTGTTCGACTCGTGTGGATTGTCCATATCGCACTTGAACGATCATACTTCGTCCTCGTGCGATATGGCCATCATATCCACACTAGTTGCACAAACTACTATTCCAGATTACAAACTTTCTCTCAATACAATTTCTTGTACGTATTTGAGAATTGGTATAAGTTTGTTCCCATCTTGTTTGAGGTCGTGCCAAAGGAGTTGACAAATATTTTTTTATACCATAGCCACTATCACCTACTAGAAGATAATCTCCAAGTGCTCCATTTTCAAAGCGTGCTCGTATATTTGAATTGGCAAATATTGTCGAATCATGTGTGGAACCTGGCCAACGACAAACTACATCTTGGAACATACATTCTGAGTCACATATGGCTTGTACGTTGTAAGAGAAAAAACCTTTACGGTTTCTATAAATTTCTGCATTACAACTACCAGGAGAAATTATTTTAATGTGGGAGCAATCCACATCACCTATACATTTCGGAAATCTTGCAACATTGTAAAACCCTTGTGAAATAGTTCCCATTTCTTCTTCTGATGAGGACATTTTTATAAATTGGTTGTAGAGGCCTGCAATGTTTCTTGTAACTTCCCATACAATACGGCTTGTAGTGCCTTTATCCAAGCCAAAAAAATCACCCACTACCTGTAGGAAACTACCTGTTGCATAGAATTTTAATGTCAGGAGCAATTTTTGTTCTGCTGTTATAGCATGGTTTCTATAATAAGAAAAAACATTTACTTTAATAATTTAAATTTAAATGTATTTAATGTAATATTGTTTGTATTGAGGATTACAACTTACTGTTCAGTAGGAGATGTTATTTGATCTCTAATCAAATTTATTATAAATCCCACCCCTTGTTTTGTGAATCTAAATCGTTTTAGAAATTCATTATCATTCCAAATCTCGAAATGGTTAGGCCTTTCTCTATAATTTTGAGGGAGTCGTCTTCCACCTAATGAAATATCAATAATTTCTACAAAGGCTTCGTCGTCGCTTAAGATTTTCATTTCCACCAAAAAAATTTCGCTAAGTATATAAAAAACTTGTGTTTTTTGAGGTTAAGTGACCCTAAGCTCGCTTTAAGCCGCCAAAATCACCCGCTTAAATACAAACGTCAAACATGTCTAGTTAAACTAGGTTTAAGGATAAGCTTTATTTTGTACAACAGAATATCCCCTTTAAGCTAGGCTCAAATTTAAGGTTGGCTTAAACTAGGATTGTACAACCGGCCCTAAAATCCTTCGACTTCTTAATGTCGAGTTCGAAACATCATTTTGTTTGTCATATTTTTTCCGTTAAGGTTATTTACTCATAAATAAAAATTTGTTTAGTGATCGTTTAAAATCATTTCTACTGGTTCGTTTTTTATAATTTTAATACCATAATTATTTTTTAAGTATTACTGTTATTTTTATTATATCTGTTTTGTCAAATTAATATCAGTTATCACATTAATAGGTATCAGTAATATCTAGTAACATGAATCCTAATTTCGCATTGTTGGTGGCTATTGAAAACATGGGAGATAATGTTCCCAGACAAGTCATGGATTATAGAGATGCCTTTCAAATTAGTGATGATGCATTTGAAAAAAAAAACTTTAAATTAACGAAAGTAGTGACACAGGAGTTAATTGCAATGGTCTCACCATATCTACAAGAACAGACTCGTGCGTCTGGGTTAACCATTGAAAAAAAGGTATGCAAATATTAACCATTGTTTGAAATTTTATTAACTATTCAGTAATCAAAATTGCAGGTTCTTGCAACACTTAACTTTTTTGCAACTGGTAATTATCAGACAGCTGTTGGAAAAAATGCGCTGTTAGGATTATCACAAGCTTCGGTTAGTAGAAGTGTGAAGGAAGTTTCTGAAGCACTAAACAGACCTGAAATATTTGAGGAGTGGGTTCATTTTCCAGGCAATATAGAAGAGATGAATGAGCTTCGACAAAAGTAAGCATATAATGTAAATAATGTCCTTTAAATAAAATAGAAACTACATTCTTTTACTAATTTGTTAAACAAAAATAAAATGACAGTAGTATTCAGCAAAATGGAATTTGTTGTTGTATATTTTATAAGAGTGTTTTAAGAATCACTTTAGGTATTTGAAATAGAATAGGTATTCAATTTATTACTTTATTTTGTAGGTTTCATAATAAATACCAATTGACAGGTGTTATTGGGTGTATAGACTGCACCCATGTTGCTATATTTCCTCCTCTGATTGATCATCCACAGAATCCAGAGAATATTTTTGTTAATAAAAAAAAATATCACTCAATAAATGTTCAGTTGATATGTGATGTCGACTGCAGAATATATCATGTTAATGCTAGATATCCAGGGAGCTGTCATGATTGCCATATTTGGAATAACAGTAATGCCCCGGAAACATTAAGGGATGTTTATAATCGGGTCGGTGGAGGTTATCTTCTGTTAGGTAGATCTATAATGATTTTTAGATGTGGACTATTATGAAAAACAATTATATTTTAGGTGATTTTGGTTATCCATTTCGACCATGACTTCTTACTCCATTAGAAAACTCACAAGGTGAACTTGAAGAATTATATGACCTAAAACACAAATCTGCTAGGTCAACTATTGAACGTGTAAATGGAATTTTGAAAATGCGATTCAGGTGTCTGTTAAAGCATAGAGTGTTACATAACCCAGTCGTAGCTGGTAAAATAATAAATGCATGCGTAGTACTTCATAATATGTGTATTGCAAACAATATTCAAATTGATGAAGATGATGAGTATTTTGATTTTGAAGATCTAATCCAGCCACCACTTCATGATCATGTGAATAATGGTCGTGTTAATCCAGAGTTGGCTGCTGGACGAAGATGACAAAGAAAGATTATAAATCAGTTACAAAATTAAAAATATACATTGAAAACTGTTTGTATTATTTATTTAAAATCAAAAACAGTATACATTTTGTTTTATTTATTTATTTCAAAATATGTATAAACATCCTAAGCCTACTAACCTAAATCCGAGCCTAACCCTAACAAAGTGAATTAAACTAAATTAACTAAAAATATTGTATAGTTAAACTAATTATTATGTACAAAGTGGCTTGCAATTTTTTCAATTGCCAATGTTTGCCTTTCTGGCAATTGTATTTTTTGTTTGTAGTAAATTTCTTTAATTAAAGAATCTCCCTCTGAGACTTGTGCCAAGACCTGTCGTAGCACTGGCACTTATGGCACGTCTCTTGGCTTGTGTGAGCCGTTTTCTTTTTTTTTCTCCAAATTTTTTGTGTAAGTATGGTCTTTTGGAGGCACGTTGGGTATTTCTGTAGGTGGCACCACAGATGATATACTTGGTGGCACTTGCACATCTGCATCTTCCCACTTGAAGACTGCGCTTGTTTCCATTATGCTACTGCACCCAGACACAACAGTAGAATTCAGTGACTCCAACACTGCTTCCTCTGTTGGAGTAAGGGTTTCTTTTATAGGTGGTCCTCCCCCAGTTCCTTCCATGTACCTCCTTGCTGCAGTTTTTTTTTTTTGTGCACTTGAGATCTTGCCAAGTCTAAACAATAAGAGAAATTATTGTGAAAATATACTTGTATGTTAATAAATGTGTACTAACTTTTTTCCATTGTCTCCCATCCTTATTGGCTCCGGGAATGGAATTAAGAATCTTAGCAATGCTTTGCCATCTTTCCAAGCAATCTTTTGCCGTAAAGTTATTATTAAATTTGCCACTTAATTACGGTCTCCGGTGACCATTTCCGTCAATTGTTGTTTTTGCTCCTCCCTTTCCCGTCCATATCAAAATAACGTGGTGAATATAAAATAAACTCAGTCATAACGTGGTCAAAACTCAAAACAAGTAGGTTTCGACAGTGGACATTTGACTTTTACACAAATTTCTATTTTATTCTGTTCTGTCATAATATTACAGCGTTGACACATATACATTCGACAAATAATGCCGCATGCGTTTCAAATCTCGAACCGTATAGAAGAATAGGTTTTGACAACAGTGATCGACATTGCCAATGACAAATGTCAAGTTCGAGATTTCGTATTCGAGATTCAAGAATCGAGCCCCTGGTTCTGTGCATGATGCTGCAGTGTGGCAAATTAGTGCTATAAGAAATCATTTTCAAATTAGGTATCAGAATGGCGACCATACTAGTCATTTAATAGGAGATAGTGGTTATCCTTTAGAACCTTGGTTATTTACACCTTTTTTAAATCTTCAGAACCAACAAGAGGAAGTATTTAACAACACTCTGATATGTATGTATGTATGTATATGTATTGATTATAATTGAAAAATGGACTTTCGATTATTAATAATATATTAATAATGATTAAACGTTAGTTCTTTAATGTGCTTCTTTTATTGGTAATAGAGTAATAGAGATGGAGTTTACCAAGCACCTCTAATTATGTAACTGTTATTTCTTATGCTTCTTATAAAAAATTCGCCGCTACGCGGCATCTTGCGTAACTTTTCCATTCGTGCGTAAAATACTTCTTACCACACACGTTACGTAATATACTATTACAGAATTTGAAAAGTGGTTTAAACAAGAGCAGAGGAATAGTGTTACAAATTATTATCGCAAAACGATATTGAAATCTCAAAAAAACATAGAAACTATTACTACTATATTTCTACTGCAATAGGTCTGGTAAGTCTTGAAAAACAGTCAATGTCGAAGTGAAAAGTACATAGCTTTAGTTATTCATCTCTAATAAGTGATTTTTTTAGGGAAAAGGAAAAGGTCAGCACAGTTAAGACATGAGTACCAAGATCCCAAATGTTATATTTCCTACCAAAAGTCAAGGTTCCTGCAAAATAAATAAATTTTGCACTAGTCAATTAATACTTAAATGGAACGTTGAAAGTGACAAGTACAATGTACAGTATTTCTACGAGCATTATGGACATGAAATAGAAGTTCAACATATTCGAATCAATAAACTTGATCGAGAATCTATTGCATCTAAGCTGATTTCAGGGGTTTCAATTTCCAAGTAAGTTAAACATAATACTCGGTTCACTCGTATTTTAGTGCATATCCTATATTTTAGTATATTGAATGTATCAATACTCCAAGTTGGTGCAAAAGATGCAGTAAATAGGATTGATTTGTTAGTACGTTAAGACATTAACAATTTAATTCATCTTACAAAATAAACGTTAATGATGGATGCAGGCATAAGGATGATGCATAGACTTATAAATACCAGAGACAAAATATTTCATTGATAAAATGCTTTTTAACCCTTCGGCGGGCGCGCTATGGCACTGTGTACCGAAGTTTTACTGTTTTGAACGTCACGCGTCTCCTGTTACCCGAAACACCTTATGCTTCTGAGTATTCCATGTTGACTATATCTGTTAGAGACTGCTGAAGTCAGAAATCTTTTATATGCACTCAATCAGTCTCAGTTCAACGTCAAACACGAGGAGTTCAGTTTTCGGCACTGCGTACCGTATTTCGTGTAGAATGTTTGTGTGTAAAAAACATAGTGAGCATAGAGTTTATTGTAACATGTGTAATAATATAGAGACTGACGAAAGTGATGTTTAATTTTCTACTAGCTATGTCAAATATTTAGTTGGTTTCATTTTCTATTGTCCTTTCGTCAATGCTCCTTGCCATTATTTATGTTTATAGCGCCTTTTATTTTTATTTGTTTTTTTGAGTTCCTTGTTGTGTTTTATGTTCAAAATATGTTTAATTATATTTTTTTAGAACGGCATTTGTATTTTATTTCATGTCTAAAATGAAAAATGAATAGCGGTACAGAGTACCGCCGCGCGCCTGCTCATGTGAAATTCTTAGGCGCGCCCGCCGAAGGGTTAAGGCGATCTATTATTGTTTTAAAAAAATCTATAAGTGCAAGAAAGAAAGCATAGTCCTTGTCGGGCGCGTGCTCAAAATGACAACAGTGTAATTGGGCTGTTGATTTTCATCACCAGTGGGGTACGGTCCAAAATCTACCATCAATAATTAAATATTGAAATGAAATTAAATATTCAATATTTACAACATTTCAAAACATAGACAAAATGAATTTAAAAATAATAATTTCAAAAAAAAAGAAAAGGCTCAAGCTATAATAATATTAAAGATTAAAATATGTTAAAGCGTAAATAATAAAAATATATGTAAGAAATCTCAGAAAGTGTATTTGTAAAGGTAAACATGATTGATCATAAAGATGTATAAAGTATAAAAAATATTAGGAATAGAAAATGAAATGTAATGTTAAAAGTAAAGTTTTTTTTTGTTATATGTATAAAATATATGTGAAAGCCATCAGATAAATTGTAAGAGGTGGGATGAAAGGTAATATGGATTTAAAAGTAGAAAGAAAGTATTAAATTCTCAAGACAATATAATTATAGTACTTTAAAATTTCAAAGAAATTTATAGAATAGGTGACAGTTAAAAAAATTTGACAAATAAAAAAATAAAAAAATTTTAGAAGCTTATGAAAAGAAACTTCAAATTTTGAGAGGTAGAAAAATATTGATGGGGAAAGAAATCAACAATTTTTAAAAAAATTTTGGGGAGTAGAAATCAAATTGAATTTAAAAAGAAGGCTAAAAAATATAATATAAATTGTAAAGGAAAAAGGTGACACCAGCTAACGGAGGAAAGTATTTGAGAAATTTAGTTAAAGAGAGGTTATAGTTGGAAAGGAGAGAAATGATGCAATGATACATAAAAATTGAAATAAGACATACAGAAACGAAGAGAACATCTAATAGAGCTTGTCCATGGTAGTTGGGATCAGATTTTGAAGCGAAGAGAGCATCTAGTGAAACTTGTCCATGTGGGTATTCCGTATAAGTGTCTGACAAGAAAGTTCTGTAAGCAGCTCGGTAGACATTGACAAGTATCAACATTACAGTAACAAATTGGTAGGAAAGTCATTAGGGACATAAAGCAGTTCTTCAAAAAGATCACTTATCCTTATCCGTATACGTAACGTAACAGAGATACGTGATTAATCAAAAAGAGACATAAAGAAAGCAAATGCGTTGTTTTAATTTTTAACCTAAAAAATAGTGAGAGTTGACATCTACTTCAAAATAGTAACCTTTCGCGTTTCCTATTATTTATTAATCATGGATGTAATTTTGGATCCAATGTTTATTGATGAAGAAGAATATGACGACGATGTGGATGATCTTGTGTTAATGCATATTTTGCATGATGAAGAATTATTGGGTAACAGAGCCTTACCCTTTGGAGCATTTGATTTGCAGCTATATAACAACACTCTTTGTCTATCTATGTTCAGATTTTCATTGCAAGACATACCAAGACTAGCTGCGGCCTTAATGCTTCCAGACCCCATTGTGGTGAATAGGGTCACTGTAACAGGTAAGTAGACAATTTTTTCAATCAAATTATTTTGTCAGTATATCAAATCTAATAAAGTTTGAGAAGCATAAGTTAACGGCTTGAATCTATCTTTTGTTTTCTTTTAGCAACTACTGGACTCTGTATATGCCTTAGAAGACTGGCATATCCAAACAGACTGGTAGACTTGGAACCAATATTTGGATATTCCTCTACAGTTATTAGTTCAATTTGTAAGTTTGTCTGCAGTCAAATTGAACAACAATGGGGAAATAAACTGGACAACCTAGGCAACAACCAGTTTTTAACACAAGACAAGTTAAGACAATATGCACATGTAAGTAAGCTAGACTTTTCTATAAAGTAATCATAAAATATAATAAACTTGTCAAAAACGAGCAATATACCTAATGATAGTGTAATGTTTGGTCAACAGTTGTACAGTGAATATGGATCAGGCGTGTTATCATTAATAAACGAATGTGGTATAAAATATCTTATGTTAAACAGGGCTAAAAAATAACAATTTTGTTCCTTTTAGGCCGTTTTTGAAAAAGGGTGTCCTCTTCCTAACTGTTGGGGGTTCATAGATGGTACTGCTAGAGCCATTTGCAGACCTACTTTAAACCAGGAGGAATTTTATTCGGGACATAAAAAAATGCACTGCCTGAAATACCAAAGCGTTCAGTGCCCAGATGGTATAGTTATAAGTTTGAAAGGGGCATATGCTGGAAGGCGACATGATGCTGGGATTTTAAGAGAATCAAGATTTCTCGAAGAGCTCCAGAATCATGTTACATTTCCCGGAGTAGATTTTGTTTTATATGGAGACGAAGGATATGGTCTACATGCTTTACTACTTCGTCCTTATACACAAAATCAAATTTTGCAAGATCCTAATAGGCAAATATTCAACAATGCTATGAGAGCAATGAGGGTCACAGTTGAATGGGGATTCGGCAAAATCATACAAATATTTGCCTTTGTAGATTTTAGAAAAAATCAAAAACTTTTGTGGCAGGAGTTAAGTCAAATGTATAGAGTGGCAACTATACTAACCAACTGCCACACTTGTCTATATGGTGGAAATCCCAATCAATATTTTCATATTAACCCCCCACACTTGGAAGAATATCTACAAATATAATCAAAATTTATTTTGTATTTAAATGTAGATGTATATAAATGTATTACATTTTACAGGTTATGATTTTTTTGTATATAATGAAATAAAGAAAGATTATTTACCTTTAATTATTGAATAAAGAGTTAATACGTATTTTAGTACATTTATTCCAATTCCCACAGGTATTCAGTTATAAACTCGTTAAAATAAAATAGTTTCACACTCAAAAAACTCAAAAAAACTATTAATAAAAGAGTATTGCACAAAAACATCTTATACAAATAAAAAACAAACTTTTAATTTGAAAGGAAAGTGTTAAATAAACATAATCTAATAACTAATGACTATTAAAAAATATAAATCAGTCTTATCAAAATGAGAAAATATCTAGTAACAAAAAATACTATTGCACAAAAAACATCTTATGAAAATAAAAAACAAACTTTCAAAAGGAAAGTGTAAAACAAACATAATCTAATAACTAATGACATTTGAAAAATATAAATCAGTCTTTTTAAAAAGAGGAAATTATCTATTAACAAAAAATGCTATTGAACAAAAAACATCTTATAGAAATAAAAAACAAACTTAATTCAAAAGAAAAGTATTAACCAAATATGACTATAAATAATGACTATTAAGAAGTCTTCTTAAAATAAGAAAATCTCTATTAACAAAAAAAGACTATTGCACAAAAACCATCTCATCTCATCAAAATAAGAAAAACAACCTATTTAATTACTAAAAAAAATATTGAAATCAAGTCATTTTTGAATTACTTGAACAAAATGAATCATTATGGTCGCTGAATTGCTTTAATTCCAATTTCTATCAGCTTTTCTTGTCGGTGCTGTGCCTTTTTTCCATAATTTCAAGTTTTTTCTCTGTTTCCTTTTTCTGTAACATAAATTTTTGCTCCTCCAAATACAGTTCCCTTTTCCTAATCTCATACCATCTATCGTTTTTCTTTTCTAGAAATCTTATTGATGAATATTTCAAGTTGTTTCTGCTCCTTGAAAGTACTGAAAAATAAAACTTAATTACCTTTGCTATGTTCAAGTTTTGTGGCAACTACTTACTGCCAGTTCGGTTACTTTTGCCCCGCCCTCTACCCCTAGCAATTCTTTCTCCCCCTATCTTAGCAATAAACAAAGGCTCAATATTTTCAACATCTTGTGATTGATCCTGGTCATTATCTAGCATCGTGGGTTGATATTGTTCCTGGTCATTATCTAACCCAAAAAAAAAGACGAAGCTTTAGCCTAGCCCAGAGGATTCCACTTATATTTACCCTGTATAATAGTAATATATTCCTCAGGGAATTCCGCGCCATTTATTTCAAAACTACTATCATTTAGGATTTCTTCATGACTTCCTAAAAAATATTTACGAATGAAAATTTTAGTAGCATATTTACAAGTATTATGGGAAAAAGGAAGTAACCAAAAATCTGTAAAAATGCAACAGTTTGTGGGATTTTATTTAATTAATTCATGTTTATTTTATTCCTTCTCATGAAATTTATTTCTAAACAAATTAACTTTCTTTTCGAAAAAATTTCCATTTTTCAACATTAAAAAAACTTACCAATATTAGCAGCAATCTGCTGAACAGCATTTTCTCTTTTTTCACTGCCAATTTGATATGGTGTTAACTTTCTTTTGCTATGAAATTCTTTCATCATATTTAAAATGCTGTGAAGTAAATCATCCAGCTCAGTCACCTCCTCTTCTACTCCAGACCTAAAATTAATTTGTTTAATTGTAATTAAGCAATACTGTTGTACATACTTTTCATTACAATACAAATTAAACACGTCGAATGAGTGAAGTAACTATGTAAAGTAAGTTTAGAAAAATCCTATGATGTTAAAGTACTTACTTAAATATATCTTCTTTATGTTTCTCTTCAAATTTTTGAAGAAGGTTCTTGGCTCTATCCTGCATACTCCTTTTGGAAAAATCTTTGCAGGTGGTTTCCCTCACATTTTTTTCTATAAAAGACCACCTGCTTGGATCTTCGTAGGGATTATGCCCCGATATCTCCCTCAGCAAAATAATATCGTCATTGCCACTGTAAAACAGTCTTTTTCTTTTCTTTTTCTTTTTCTCATAAAACAAATAAAATAATTCATAGTTTTGACACCCATCTTCACATTCAGAATTTCATAACTTTTAACCGCCCTCTAACAGAAGAATTGCAAGTTATCTGAAGGTAATAAGAGTGTACGAGGGGTATATGAAAATTTATTTGAGGAATATTTTTTTGGAAAATTGGAAATAAAAAATAAATAAATGATTATTGTTTCACTTTATAGATATTTTATTTAAAAAAAAAAATAGTAAATTTTCTACAAGTTTGTTTGTCAGGTTGGAACTATTCGACCCTGAGGTTAAAAGAATCTCATAATACAAGTAAGGTAACTGATTATTAATAATTGTTTTTAAACAATTTGGCGCCCAACAAATATAAAGAAAATTTAAATAAAATAAATTGAATAAATTAAAACAAAAAATATAAATAATTAAAATTTGCCATAATAACAAAAAAGGCACAAAATAAAATCATAACAATATATTAAGTTTTTTTATTGGATCATGATTTCAGGATGTAATAAGGCAAGGAAAGTGAGAAATGTGTTATTGTCATTCAAAATTTACAAAAACTGTATAGACAAATCGATAAACAAGTTAAAACGTGAAAAAATAACAAAATAAAAGGGTGATATGGGTATATAAATGAATAATGAATTGAGATACTTATATGTATTTATTTATCCAGTTTTAAAATAATACCTAGTACAAGGTACTCTAAACCATATACCAACATTGGTAGTCACAGCTACTTGTTTGGTGACTACTGGTGCTTGAGAAAATTGAATTCATTTCATTAGATATCAGGTTAATCATTCACATTTGGATTGAATAGTTCAAACTTCGCAACTTTTAAACGATATTAACAATATAAATATTCTTACTTTAATATAAATATGAACAAATGAAATAGTATATTAAAGTATAAGTGGATATTAAGGTCTTTAAAACACGCGCGATTTTTGGAGCACGACGGCGAAGCCGGAGTGCTCGAAATAGAGCAAGTGTTTCAAAGACCAGTTATCCACGAATACTTTACGATATTTTTTTTATTGGTGCACTTTGAAATTATAAATACCGGTCTATAACTACTACAACAACAAGAAATGGAAATCATAGATGGAAACGTCAACTAAATGTCAAATGGTTGAATTCGTGACGTATATGATGTACACCTTGCGTTGTCATGGAAATGAGAAAAACATAAACTAATTTGTATTTTGATGGAAGTTCAACCTTATTGAGTTCTGTGAATGTCAATAGTATTAATTTAAATACCATTTCCTAAGATTTGAAAAATGGAAATATTAATATTTCAAACAATACCAACGGCACTTTCCATTTTAATTTATAAATCTGACATTGTTAAATATCGTTCGAATGAAAGTTTTGACGTTACAAACTACTCCTGTCAGATCAATAATAAAAAAATTGACATTTAGACATGATTTAGACCATAGATTTAGACTTCGTTTCTCGAGTTGTTAATGTTGCCACGGTAACTTTAAAACACGCGCGTGCTAAAAAGTTCGATTTAAACACGCTGAGGCGTGCTTTAAATAGGTAAAATGGTTCACCAATGAAAAAAATATATAAAAAGCACACAAAATATGAAAATTTGATAACTTATGATGTACTAGTAGACTGTCCTGTCCGAATGTTAGACTGCCCGCTATTCGTTTGGGTGTCATATTTGATTTCAACAATAATACAAATACTATGTGGTTTTCACAATGAGTCTTACATATTTCAGATAATGTATTTTGTATACTAATTTGGTAGTGGTTTATTTAATTAACACCAAGAGATACCAAAACCCTTCTTCTACAGTTCTGATATTTACAAACACTTATACCACGCCACGCCACTAAAAAGATAACCTCACCTACGTATGAAAAGTTAAATTTGGGTTTAAATGTTCCACTTTCTTACAGACAACGCAAAAATTTACCATGGTTGGCCAAACAAAGTAGAATTTCCACAATAAGTACTAAAAAAACACCTTATAATAGTAAAGTAAGCACTAAAAGAGCTATATCACTTCGGCAACATAGCAAAACTACGCGTATATTATAAGTCATTTAATAAAGTACTAAAACATATGGGGTGTTGCCAAAGCGCTCTTTTGTACTTATTGTTCGTTTTTAATTTAGGAATATTTGCAAAGTTTAGTGATTATTTAGTAATGTGTGGATCAATCAATTCAAAATTAAATGGTCTATGGAAGTTTCTATTCAATATATGCATTATAAAAGCAGTGTTCTCCAGTTCTTCAAATATACCTAAACTTTTTCGAAATACTTTCTCGAAATTATGGAGATCTGTCAACGACGCAATCTGGAGGGAGAGAGATAAAATTGAAAGATAGAATGATGATTGATCGCCTCAAAATGTAAACAATGTGGTCTCCTTTATATTATAAGTCTATGGGATGATGCAACCAGTGTAAGATTTTTGTAGATGAATGTTCAAGGAATAGTTTCCTACTACTACTACTACTACTACTACTACTACTACTACAGAATGTGCAGGCGAGCTTTGACCTAGCCAAACTAAAGTCATGGTTCCGGCACATTGTGCCATTCCTGCTACCTAGTCATCCATGAAGCCAAGCCCTTCAATAAAGGCCACAACCTTTTTCAGTGGATGCCTGCTTGTGTCTCCAGGAGCTATGACAGGGACTCCGAAGATTCGCCTGCGTAATACAGCCCAGTGTGGACACTCTAAGAGAACATGAACTGACGTTTCATCAGTCATGCCGCAACCCCTACATAGGGAACTTTCATCTACTCCTAGATTGTAGAGGTGCTTTCTCTTACAGCAGTGCCCTGTTAGAAGTCCTGCTATCTTCCTCAACCTACTCCTTGGTAGTTCAATAGCTGCCCCAGCGTGTCCATCAGTCCATCCCTTCAGTAGAAGTTTGGATTGTCTAGGACCCTGCAGAGCATTCCAATGAGCGAGGTGTTGGTTCCTCAGCCACTTCCTCGTCTCCTTGTGTATTGTTTGTTTTGTTAGGCCGAGGGTCGGGCCCGGGCCACAGAAAGGAGCTGCCGCCCCTTCCGCAGCCAGTGCATCCGCCATTTCGCTGCCTTCAAAACCAGAGTGGGCCGGAATCCATTCTAGCCGCACTGCGTTCTGACTTGCAAGATCAGCAAGTCGTTCTCGACATTCGTCAGCAAATCCCGAGTTAATGGTATATCCACTCAGGGCTTTAATTGCTGCCTGACTGTCGGTGTATATGGTTATGCGTCGATCCACATAACCTCTGTCTAGGTTTATCTGCGCACATTCCAAAGCATATATCTCGGCCTGATATGCAGATACACCATCACCCAATGGTATACAGATTTGTGTCCTTGGGTTCCTAGAGTAAATCCCAGCCCCTGCTCTGTCACCAGAGCATGAGCCATCTGCGAACCAGTCCAATGAGGCTATGTATTCGTCTTTTTATCCCAGGATTCTATGTCCCGAATCATAGCCCTGTATGGGCTGCGAAGTAGTACTTGCGCAAGCATTCGTCAGACGCTCGCGTAAGTCCTACTTCGTAAGTTTGTAACATGTTGATTTTGTGATACGACATTGGCTTTTGGTATTTTTGATTTATTGGTACCTACTAGTTAGGCCATCACGAATTTGTCTAGTTTAGAATATTTGTTAGGTTGTGGGAGAAAGACAAAGTGATCTCCTTGATTTCTTTGAATAGGAAATTTTAGGAATCGGCATTTGACAGAAATCAAGAATCGAGGTAGGTTTTACATATACCTTGTGGTAATTTCTTCTTTGATATTGGTTAAAAACCCTTAGTAATCCCAAATTGGTGATTTGTGTGGAGTATGAGGTGAGCAGCCTCCTTAAGATCTTATCTATTCAAATTGATTTATCCATTTTTTTGCCATCCCAAAATCAAAAATGTGTTTTTTTTGTTTATTAAAAATAGTTTTCTTTTTAGGGTGCCAAGGTAGTTTTAGAATAGATTTCGTTAAGTAACATAGTCTATTACTCTTTTGTTGTGTAAAACGTATGCTTAATCTTGATTATACACTCCACGCCCAAAACAACAGAAAACAATGCCTTATAGTAGAGCTGCATTGCATTGATAAGACACAGGAGGGTCTCCTAGAGACCGAGGGAGGTCAGAAGTTGAAGTACCTAAAAGAACGAACAGGCCAGAATTTTCTTTATTTCTCACTTTCGTTATTTGCTTTATTGTTTGTTATTTTGATTATTCTATCAATTTACTTATTATTTATAAAATTTGAGGGAAATTTTATTTTCGGTTTAAGCCATATTACTTAAGATTAACCAAAATTTCATCATAAGAAAATTTACAATCCTACCGTATATAGTGTTGAAAAGTCACTATTGTTATCATATTTGGAAAATCTCTAAGGATTTATTAACTTACTAATCAAGAATTAATTAACTTAATTTCTCACTTGAATATTTTAATAAAATCCATAAGAGTGTCAAACCCCTTGTTATAAGTAAACTGTTTACTCAAATTTGATTAAAGGATTGATCTTTACTTTTATTCAAATAATAATTTTATTTAAATTTCGACCTCACCTCTTTACTTAAGTTTTTTATATTTTGCAATTTAGTAAAATCTATATACTTTTCAATAACTTGGTTTTGTCTATAAAAATAAAATTGCATGCTCTCCGACCAACAGCTGCCGTTCGCACTTCAGATTATCTTTAATATAGTTATAGTTTCATAGAGTTTCATAAAGTTATCATCTCAGGGTTATAAGATTCAATCCAAATGCTTTTTACAAACCTTAATGTGAAGTTCATCTGGAGTACAAGCTGAAACATGAAGATTTCTGCATTATTCTATTTACCGAATCACAATTGAATGTATTTAAAATGTTTTGTAATAATATTGTCTCTATTGACAGTACCCATGGGCTAAATTCCTACAACTTTGAGATGACTACTATTATGGTAGTTGATGAATATGGTGAAGGCTTTCCAGCAGCGTGCATGTATACAAATCGAAAAGACACATGTCATATATTTATGAACTTTTTTTTCAAGATAAAAGAAAAAGTTGGTGAAAAAAATACCAAAGTATTTTTGAGCGATATTGCACCTGCATTTTATAATCCTTGATGCAAAGTAGGTCCAGACTTTAAAATATATCCAATATTTATTAGACGAAAATAATTTTGAAATGGAGCTAGAAAAATTTATGGAACTTTTAAATGATCCTGCACTAACTGACTTCAAATATTATTTTTTAAGTAATTATTATATAAACAAAACACAGTGGGCCTATGCATATCGAAAGCAATGCAATATTAACACAAATATGCATTTGGAAAGTATGCATAGGGCATTAAAATATTTCTATTTTGATGGAAAAAAAAATTAAGAGACTTGATAAAAGTATTAACATGTTATTGAAGTTTATTAGAGATAAAGCAGTGGAAAGGTTGATCAAGATTACCAAAGGTAAAACAACTGACCATCTCACCAAAATACATGAAAGGCATAGGTGTGCTTTACCTTCTACCAACTATAAAATGGAATCAGATATATTAGGTGAAGGTATCGTTAAAAATTTAACTAATAATGAAATATTTTCTGTCAAATTAGTGTCACAAAAGGTATGTGGTCAAATAAAATGTTCTTTTTGTGAGATTTGCATACATTTTTGTAGTTGTATTGATTTCGTTATTCGCACAACTATTTGTAAACATATTAATTTTTATGCTCAAAATAGTAAAAGCTTTATTTCAACTCCATAAAATCAAGTTGTTGATAATATAGGGACTAGTAGCCATGTTCAGTCATTAATGAAAACAATTGATATTGAAAAGTTAACGGATTTTAAGAATGAGGTAACAGAAAATGCATTAAATGTTGCCACCAAGATACATAGTGACACTTATTCTTTCGAGCAGATTTGTTTAATATCAAAGCATATAAAAATTGCTACTTCCATTCAGTCACTACCTAATGAAGTGGAAACAACTGCAAAAAAAATTAGCAAAATGTGGACACTCTAACAGAACCTTCCAATAAAAAAATTAAGAAGCAAGTAAGTTTTTATTTGACGAAACAGAAAAATAATACAAAAAAACATGATTTGAAAAAACCAAACCATACTGAAAACCTAATATTAAAGGGTGATTTGAATGATCACATTTATTAAAACATTGTAAACCTATATTTTTGATGATGATATTTATATCGAAACAATTGTCAATTTACTTGCAATTTACAGATTTTTACAAATATATTGTGGAGTCATTTAAAAACAGTTAGTTTAATTTAAAACCATACTATATTTTTATTATTAGTTTCATTGTGATTGTGGTTTTTATAGCAAATAAATTTCATTAATGAGTTTTTCTACTTTTTTACCTTCCTGAAATATGTTCGTCAAAAAAAAAATATATATATATCTGTATCTGTAGAGTAGGGAGGGTAAGTGAAGGCTCACAGCACTTAGGCCACATGTGACCCTGAAATATGAACAAGTTATTTTGAAAATCATTATAATTTATAATAAAATTGAAAACTTACGTGCAAAGTTAGATGAAATAACTTGACCAATATTAAAACAAGTATCACTATATATTTTCAAATATTGAAGTTCGTATTAACGTCAATACTCAGAGCATAGAGATTATAAAAAATCTGTATTTTGAACAAAAAACCTGGAATAATTGAAGTCAACAGATAATTTGCCTTCATTTTCAATATCTACCAGATCTCAATTATATTAAATACAAAATGTAATCCATCAACCATCATTAAACATTTCATTTAGTGATACATGTTTTATCAATTGATCAATTTGTTCCATGACTCACTTAATTTTTTATTTTTATTGTTAATAAGAATAATTTTTAAAAGAACTTGTTCATATTTCAGCCTTGAAAAATAATTAAGATAAATTCGAAAACTTGGAAGTAGTAAAAAGGAGTTTAATTTTCCTCTAAACACGATAACCGAGTCCAAAATATTTTCAGGTTTTGTTATATATAGGTATATACATAATATATAGGTATCGTTTGAAACAAAATGTTATAAATATATTTTGGTATATAAAAGTTTAAACATGCATAATGAAGCAACTGTCTTTAAAAAATACATTTACATCAAAACATCCGTGTATATTATCTTGCATATTTAAAATTTTTCATAGTTGCACCATTTGGCAACGTTGGTATCCATGGGATATTTAGCCGCTCCTGAAATTTGACGTACAGTAGTTCAAATGTCTACCTGTGTTACAGACAACATCACAGAATCGCAAAGTTACGTATTCTGTCAAATCCCATTTACAGAACTTTCGTTAGCTACAGATTCGTAAGCTATTACGAAAAACACAGAATCGACCCAGTAAACTTTTAATTATATCAAGGAGCAAATCTGAAATCGAATACTACTTGCTGTAAATTATTTGGAAAGGCGGAAAGGCAGCAAGTCCTTTACTCATACTGCTAGATGAACTTGCTCTCGAGTTAAGACAATTGCCGTATGAACTTTTCATGTACAATTTGTTTTGCAGCCCTAGCATTTTCTCGTATTTGCGCTTTTAAGAGTGTTCGGTTTTCGAACCTTCGCGTTTAATTTTATTTTATTTCCGTCAGCGGTGAATTGACGCTTATCGACCGTGAGCCGCGATCGGCGCGCTTCCTCTCCAAATCTCGACAGGAAAACGTGGTAATTCGTGATTTGACACTGACAGATGAAATGACGGCCACGGCGTGTAAGCCGGTTTTGTAAAATTATAAATATATTTTGTATTTTTGTCCATTGACGCCCAGAAATTGTATACTTAGTTGCTGAATAAATGGTAATTATGTTGTTAACCATCTTTATTAATGAAATCTACGAACAAAAGTAATAAGAATTTGGAGTAATGCGCGTTATTGGAGAAGATCCTTAAGAAGAGAAAGGTAATCGCTCTCCAAAGAGTACTCAAACATATTAGTACTATAAGAGAAAATCGTTTGGCAAAAAACTGTCCGTACACTTGAGGTTTTTTCAAAACAGTTATTGAAAAAAGAAATAGCCTGTTATTTGTACGTTGGATGGATAATTCTGTGGTACATATGATATCATCGCATTGAGGTACCAAAGAAGTTGGTAGGGTTAAAAGATTTTCTCAGCAGTCAAAATCTAATATAACAATTCCCCGACCAAGACTTATTGAAAGATCCAACATTTCATGGGCGAAACAGACCAAATGGACCAAAATTTAAGTTGTTATCGGATTGACGTAAGAGGAAAAAAGTGGTACTGGCCTATTGTCACCTGGATGTTTGATGTTGCATTACAAAATAGCTGGAAAGTGAACAATTCTAAATTATCACAACTTGAGTTTAAAAGAGAGGTTGCAACAGTTTACCTGAACAGATATAAAATCTCGCCGAAATCTGCAGGGAGAATTCTGACTCCTTCCCAATCATCAGACAAGAGAGTGTCAGATTCGTTGAGATTTGATAACATTGGACATTTCGTTATACAATGTGAGGGGAATAAGAAAAGGAGATGTGCAAAGAATACTTGCCGATCCAAAATAAAAAGTGGCGTTTTATTTTTTCTTTTTTCAGAAGAACGTAAAGATAAACACCTACCGTCACACTAAAAATAAATGAAAAATTAGGAAAAAAACAAATTCCGGCGTTAAAGAACACTAATGATAAAAAAACATGAAGCTGACTATATTGTCATATATTCAAGATATAGAATATGGAAATATCTTGTTCCTACATGTGAATACTAGTATTTTACTTATAGCTATATTTTTCATTCACTTATTCCTTTTATTTTCATTTTTTAGGGTAATCCAAAACTTTGCGTCTTTCCGTCCGTCCGTTTATCCATCTGAACCTCTCATATCTCGGCCCCCATAGCTCCTAAACACTTCGGGTTTTCACTGGATTTCATCAATTCTATCCTACTGTATATTATGTACTTGAAAAAATTGTATTTCCACACTATGAAAGTGAACAAATTATATAATAAATATTTTGTTGTTCATTTTTATTAACCTAACAAAAAGCAACTGAAAAAAAAAGTTTTTATTTATATTATAGCCATTACCACCAAATTCGTAGTATTTCTAATATGGTTTCAGGTCACCTATGAAAACAAAAAACAATACATTCATAACTTTGAGAACAAGATATGCTCAAATTACTTGAATCCTTAACACCGTGCGCAATATTTTTGATAATTTCTATATATTGTCAAAGGACATTTTCTGAAGTTCATTTTTGATATTCATTTCATGAAATGAATAAAATTCCAGGTAATTTCCTCTTCAACCTAGGCGAATAATGATTATTTACCTAGGTTGAAAATGAGCTACTTCTCATTAGACACATGAGCTGAATAATAAGGTGTTCTCATGTTAGTAGTTGAAAAAATTTTCTATTGTCCTAATTGGGAGGGTTGTTCATCAACACTACTATTTTTTTTACTGTAGTCATGGTTTTACTCCGAATCAATACTCGTGTTACTTTTCTCAGTGTATCAGGTGGTTTATGTTTCAATGCCTCGACGTATTTTCGCTCAATATCGTGTAAATCCGACTTCAAAGGAACCGACTAACTTTTCGTCTCCTGTTAGATATTGTACTTTGTGGTTGATATGCAATACTATAAACTACTTGTTTTCGTGTTGTTTCAGTGTGACATATGCATTATTTTTTTGACCTGTAGCAGAACACACATGTGCTTTTAAATTAAAACCTATCGTACGAAGCTCGGCTTTGTTTTATTCACCAAAACTGCTTAAGCCAATAGTCGATACAGGTTCAGATTGAGCAATAATACCTTATGAAATGTTTGAAGAATTATTTCCATCTGTGAAGCGAAACATGATATTTTGTAAGCCAATGTGAATCTTAAGTTTGAGAATATTAGATTTATTCAAAAGAATTTTTAATAGTTCATTACGTTCTCTTTGAATTTCGTTGTTCTCTGCAAGCTCCTCTAATATTTTTTCTAATGATTTAACCCTCCTATCTTCAATATCAGCAAATGTTTGTCGAAGATGATACAGACCCCTTCCTTCAGCTTCTTTTTTTTTGTTTTTTTTTTTGTGGGTGTCTCCATATTTGGAAAACGGAATTATCTGAATTATTACGTTTTATTCTTGAAGGGCCTGCTTGTGATAAAGGGGAAACTAAGTCGGAAACCAGAGAAGATGGAGTAGAGGATAATGAAAGTTGAGGGAGGGGATGTAATAAAGAAAACTAAGTATTGGAACATGAAGCTGTTGCTTGTGATTGAGAAGATGAGTTTTGCACTCTGTTGGTTCCATCCGGATTTATATTTATGGAAGACACAATACGGTCACAATTTATTGTCTTATCATTTGCAAATATTTTGTCAAATAAATCAAAATATTCCCAAACAATTCGTCCTCGACCAGTTGTGCTTTTTTTGTTGTTATCCTTCACAGTCTTATAATGATGCTTCATATTACGCATTTTGCGGTCAAGAAAATCTTCAGTAACTGTATATCCCTGCCTAAGAAATACTTCACAAATTTGCGACCGCAACTTCTTTTTTTTATTTTAGGATCTCTAAAATTGTCTATTCTGTTACCGTATTCTGTAACCAACAATCTGCAGTCCATGTAAAAACTGCCTCTACAAATAATAAAATACTTCATTCATTTAGATTTGTTATGAAGCAATATACTATCCATATTAATATTTAAAATTTAAATAAAAATTAGATACATACCATGGGCAACTTGTGTATTTTCAGCAGATGCATTTTCCTCTTCAACTCTAGAAATTTCGATTTCATTTTGATGTTGTATAATGTAATCAGCAAATTACTCAGCATCTACCAATTAAAAAAAATGATGTATATTCTAATCTATCTAAAGTTACTATTAGATTCTATTCCTAACCTCTTTATACTTTATTTACTTACCATTCAAGAGTTCATGAGTTGCATTATTTTCAGTTATATTATAATGGATTCCATTATAAATATACTCCATAGTAGATGCCATATTCAAATATTCCCTCACTTAGCCATAAGATTCAACTGTTGAAAACAGTAAGCATAATAAATCACCTCTTCCAAAAATGGTAGACCGGGGTAAAATTTCATTTCATTATGAATTCCCGTGAATGCGTTTTTGACAAAACGAATGAGAGACTCCCAATGTCTCTCCTCTGAAAGTTCAAGTTCTGATGACATGTGGGAAGCTACTTTGAGTGTGAGGGGAAAGCGAAAATTACGTCCACGCATTATGAGGTATAATGATGTGGTCGCTAGCTACACAGATCATGAGTTCAAAAGTCATTTCAGGTAATTTTTTTAAAATTGTAATCAAAATTTGTCCATCCATATACTTTTAGTATACAAACCAATTAACTATTGTTTGTAGGATGTCAAGAGCTACTTTTCATTATCTGCATATAATTCTACGAAAAGATTTGTTGAGAAAAATAAGGGGTTGTCTTTGCTGTCCTTCTGAAACACAGCTCTTTGGAAGATTGCAGATTCGTACAGGTATGATTAGTTTTCAGAATTGAAAATCAGATGTACATCTTACTCGATTACTTTTGATATTATTTGAAAATGGTGTTATGCTTCGATAATTGTGGGAAAGAGGATTACACATGAACTATTTTTTATTTGTTGAACCAGAGTGTGGGTAGAAATTTATATAAATTGGATAATCTATATTTTATCTCTGCTTTTTCAATAAACTGTTAGCAGATCTGTTTGTGACCGATTTAATGTTGGTCGAGCAACTGCTGTTAGAGCTGTACAAAAAGTCACTTATGCATTATTTAAACGAGCTTCTTTATTCATTCAGTGGCCCACTGGAGATAAAGCTGCCACAGTTATGCGAGGTTTTGAAGAGAATAGTGGATTTCCCACAACTATTGGAGCTATTGATGGCACCCACATGCCTATTAATGCTCCAAAAGAAGACCAGAGAGCTTATGTAAACCGAAAAAAAATTATTCACTCCACTTGCAGGTTATCATTCCTATGTTTGATAACACATTGCTATGCCGGACTCCCTGGATCAGTTCATGATCAAAGAGTCTTTCGCTTATCAGAAGTGTCCCAATTTTCTAGTGATGAAGAAAAGTTTCCATCCAACAGCCACTTTGTAGGTGATGCTGCATACGAATCGTAGCAACATTTAATGACATCTTTCAGAGACAATGGGTCCCTAGCTCAGAGACAGGAAAATTACAATCATCGTCAATCCTCAGCCAGGATAGTTGTGGAAAGATGTATTGGCCTACTCAAAGGACGCATGAGAAGCTTGTTGCATTGCTTGCCAATGACAAGATTTGTTGGCTTACACCCGTATGCGCCGTTTTGACATTTAATCGAGATTACTTAATCTGGTTTAGGTATTTGTGAACTTTTTTGTATGCATCGCAACACACTGTGTGTGGATTTACTAATCCTTTATAACAACTTGGCAACATCGTTTTCATACAAAAACAGAAGAATACCTACTTGAAAGTAACCTAGAATAGAGCTGTTTTGTACGGTAGTGTTTACTTTTTGGCGGTATTCATCATTTATTTAATTTATTGACTGTTATCATGGATTGTGAAAGTGGAAGTTTCAGAAGAATTCCTAACCTCACCCCTGCGGAAAAGGATTTTTTAATTAATTTGATTGCTGAAAAATACGCACCCATCATGGAGGAAAAAAAGACAAACAGGACAAATATGAATGATAAAAGCAGAGCATGGGAAAATATCGCCGTAGAATTTAATTATTCTGCACAAAGTGCATGCTATAGAAATGCTGACCAATTGAAGCCACTTTACGAAAATGAAAAAAAAAATTGAGACGGAAATTAGCTCACAATAAAAGAGAAGTTTTTATAACTGGCTCCCCTCACGAACAAAAATTAGACCCAGTCGATGATCGGTTGATACAAATCGTCAATGAAAAGACAGTTCGAGGTTTAGACGTACTATTTGATTCTGACAGCATGTATGAAGAAACTTGTGAAAAGAAAGGAAAACTAGAGTGTGATTTGTTAACAACAAACAACAACAAGAAGAACAAAAACAAAAGCTTTTAATGTTAAAGCTTCAACAAGACGTTTTTGAATTAGAAAAAGAAGAAAGGAAACTGAAAATAGAGGATCTTACCTTAGATATTTCTTCAAAACGAGCCCTATTTCAAGTTTAGGGTTAAATAAACTAAAATTTTATTTTCTCAGTTTCAATTTTTTTTTGGATATATATCTTAGCTCCAGTTTTGTCTTTTTCCCAATATTTTAATTTTTAAATCCGTTACATGTTTAAGTATGTTATTTCCTTGCATAAACATAAAACCAATATTCAATAATTGTATTTTAAAAATTACAATTACTATTAATCACCTTATATAAAATACAACTTACAGACTAGTCAAAATTGTAATTAAACATACTTAGATACACTAACACACACATACATAGACATTTATCAGTAAAACACTGTAGGAAATCTACGTTTTCTTATTTAGTTAGAAAGTACATACAT
>CAJUYI010003056.1:0-25845 GCA_910591695.1 Galerucella pusilla | reverse complement strand
AAACGTGGATATTGGTCTTCGTATGTGTGTGTGTACACCCGCCAGTAACTGTACAGGAGAAAGATCGTTTTCTTGTTTGCGCAGAGTTAAAAACTATTTACGCACTACAATGACGGAGCAGAGGCTAAACGATCTTGCTTTGCTTAACATAGAAGCTGATTTTTTAAGGAAATTGGATTGCGAAGATTTAATTAATAATTTTGCTGCGCTTAAGTGCAGACGACGAGTTTTGTAACACATTGTAAAACCTTTATTTTATTGAAAAGGAAACCTAAAACCATTTTAAATGTTTTATAAATATTATAAACTAGCTTTATAAGCTAGCTTTTAGTTAACAATTTTCTGAATCAAATAAAAGTGGCAATAAAGTAAATTCATGAATTATGTATCTAGTCTCTAATGATCGGTGCTGAGAAAAGGGCGGCACATGGCCTGGGGCCTAGAGCGGCTAGGACTGCAAATCCGCCACTGTACGGACCACCCTGTATATTGGAGCAGGTAGTGCTTATTTTAGAAACAATATTCAACACTACATGTGGTAGAGTTGTTCCTGTAGTAAAAAATTACTAGCTATGCCAATGGGGAGAAGAAAAAACACTTATGTAATGTATTATAAGGGGGGGTGAGATTTGTGTCTTACCCGTAGTCGATAAACCATTGGTAGTCAGAATTGTCCTGGATGAAGTCGATGTCCGAAGAAGTATTACTAAGGTAACTGGCTGATCCATGGTGGTTACTATTGCAGTCCGAGTCGGGACTACCCCGGATCACACCCACCTCGGTCATACCTTTACCTATAATTAAAAAATAAAATTTAATTAAATTATGTGCGCCACTGCATAGGCATAAAAGGTAAAATACAAATTTTTGAGAAAACTGCACGTCGGTATCTTTTTCCATTATCGAGTAATAAGTAAGCCGTCAAAATGTGTTACTTTATAGTGGGACAACCTGTATTTTACACCCTAATTTCAGTCTCTTTTCGTGGTTGGCAATAATTCTACTATGTCTAAGTATCGTCATAAACAATGCAGTCGAAAATATCCAAAACACGGTTATAGTGAAATTTATTACAACGAAATTATGAACAAGTCGAGTTTTCGTGAAACTTATCTGTACATTTTCTGTCAAGTTGCCAAAAATATAGCGAAAACAAGACTATGTGATTTATAAAAAATTCAATTCGGTAAGTGTTATTGCCAAAAGAGAGGGATTTAAAAACACTTACACGCGTTTCATGATGTTAGTAAATGCCAGTTCAGTCGAAAGTGACTCCAAAGTCGATACTTTAGGGAATAAAAAGTAATGGCCACCCTAGGAGAGCCTTAGAAGTTTTATTTTGTGTATTGCGTAAAGCCTGATGGTATAAATCTCATAAAAATGTGTTTTTTATAAAAATTGAAGTTAAAGTACCCCAAATATAAAGGGTGGAGAGCCTTTATATAGACCCACTCACCACACACCTAACCTAACCCCTAATCTACCGGGTATAAAATTTTTAAAGTAATTACAGAGAAAAAAATATAAGAAGTTCATGGTCCAGATTTAAAAAATCATGGTAGATCGAAAACAATATTTTAGAAACTGTTTTTATTATTTTTAATTCAGATATGCTTTCCTCTAGTTTGGCAGTTCGCCATGGTTTGTGGAGAGGTTACTCAACAGAAATTTCTATAGACGAGATTTTAATCTTTTTAAAATAATATTAAACGTTTTAAAATGTAAATATCTATTAGTCGGTTAATTATATTTAATAGTTTTTATTTTGAATACATTATTCTTTGATTGCCGTTAAATGTATATTTATTTACTTTCTATTACTAAATAAATTAATGCAAATTTCCGGTAGGTATTTGTATATGTATACAAATAAATACTTTTAAAGCCGCTCATCAATCCCTTGTCTCATTTTCGAGTTATAACGTTTCCAAGTTGTTAAAATGTGATAATTTACGTTTGGAAGTTATTGACATGGTTTCATAAAAAATTAAATATTTTCCTAAAAACTTGAGTATATGCCGATAATGTATACATTTTTGGAAAGGGGAAGAAAGGGACTTTCAGATGGTATTAAAAAATATAGGGTGTTGTATTTAAAATAAACCGATAATTTCGTTTCAAAAATGGTCATTTTTTTTTGGGGCTTTCGGGAAAAAATATACATTTGGCAACTATGTTTATCTATCTATCTATATCTTTTTCCATTCTCGAGTAATAAGCCGTAAATATGTGTTACTGTATAGTGGGACACCCTGTATTTGCAAATCCTGATAAAATTTTCAATTTTCGTATAAATTGTATCCATTCATGGTTAAATTCATAATAAAATGTGTGAAATAAAAAATAGACTGTACACACTAGAATCTCTTGATAAAGTTTAAATATTTAGTCGAGTTTAAAACAAACTAAAAGATAATTGCACAATATAATGATTTTCATGACCTCATTATCCCATTTACTTAATTCGAACTACCTACAATAAAAAAATTGTGACATCATGTTACACTCAGTTATTTTAAACAGTTAAAAAATAACGTCCCATCTTTAGTATAAATAATTTTAAAACATTTACCACATGTGGAAACGGTTAAATTGAAGCTGTAGATAAACAGTTTTACGCCTAAATTCATGATAGGGGTCTTTTTAATGTTTTTTAATCAAAACAATGAGAGATCTGTTGTATTTCAAAATAACCTACAATTATTATAAATTTCCTGATAAGTAGAAAAAGTTGTGAAGATGAACAGGGCATCTGAGGTCGATAATTGTATACGGTGTCCCAAAAATATTGGTGACACAATTTGATTAATAGAAATATCAATATGTTCAGGTTGAAAATTGGTGGTTCTTTTTTTATAATTAGAAAGGTTAGAGGCAGAATTATAGACTTAAAAACCTGTGGGTACTAATTTCAATCATTGTGCCTCCTATTATTATCTAACAAGAAGATTTCAGTGGTTAGGGCTCATAAAAAGAATGGGAGGAGGATGAATAGTGAAACAAATAGCATGGAGAGTTCCGGAAGGCAAGAAAAAAAGAGACAGACCAAGGAATAGATGGAGGGAGGTGGTACTAGAAGACCTGAAAGAAAAGAATGTGAATCGATCGAGAGAACAGGCTAAAGATAGAAAAGTATGGAAAGGAATTACAAAGCTATGGGCCTAAAAGGCCTGTTAAAAGCTTTATATATTATTATCTAACGTTTATCTGTTATCCGTTATATACAGGGTGTCCCAAATAAGAGTGACTGATTTTAAACATAAATTCCCAGCTTATTAATTGCTCCAAAGAGATGGGGTTTTCCTTAGTTTCACTAGAATCACTAGATTATCGAAGAGATTTTTTTAGGCTTGGCTGGCATTTCATCCCATCAACACAGGGTGTTTTACTACTATTGGTCAAATTCAAAGGGGAAAATATGTATTAAATTAAATGGAACACCCTATAATTTTTGATCTCATTCGAAAGAGCAATCATTCTCCTTTCCAAAAATGTATAGTTTCCTATCTTTTGTTTCATTAACCACAAAGATATTCGAGGTTTCATGTAGTAGTACATTTTTAAATAGTAATTTCATATGAACGTATTTTGATGCCTTAAATCAACTCATGCTGTGACCGTTTGACGCATAACAACAAAATCAGCAATTTTGACCACCACGTTATTCGTTAATAGCACGAGATTCTTTAAAACCGTTTTTTAATGATAAGTGGATTGGTCGAGCTGGACCGATTGAATGGGCACCGCGGTCTCCTAGATTAACTGTCCCAGATTTTTTTCTCTGGAGATATGTGAAGGATAGGTGCTACAATCCTAAGCCTAACAATTTAGCAGAACTAAAAAATAATATCAGGAACACTATTGAAAACATTTCGCAAGAAATGTTAGAAAATTCATTTGAAAATTTAAAATTTCATTTACAGTTATACATAAACGAAGAAGGTAGGCATATGAAGCATTTATTGTAACTTTTTTGTTTTTTCTTCTTCATATGTATTGTATAATGTTATCATGTTTTCTTTCTTAAAAAACTGTTTGTCAGATTTGTTGGCAATTATTCACGCAATTAAAAATGTACTACTACATGAAACGTCGAATATCTTTGTTGTTGATGAAACAAAAGATAGAAAACTATACATTTTTGGAAAGGGGAATGATTGCTCTTTCGAATGAGATCAAAAATTATAGGGTGTTCCATTTAAAATAATAAATATGTTCTCCTTTAAATTTGACCGACATTAGTAAAACACCCTGTGTTGATGGGATGGAATGCCAGCCAAGCCTAAAAAAATCTCTTTGATAAACTAGTGAAACTAGTGAAGACCCCATCTCTTTGGAGCAATTAATAAGCTGGGCATTTGTGTTTAAAATCAGTCACTCTTATTTGGGACACCCTGTATTTATTACATGTATTAACTAACTGGTATTTATGACCGTAAAAAATTACAAACACTTAGTTATTTTTACCATTATTAGAGCAATCATAGAAATTATTATTAAAAAAAAAACACGTTATGATACAATAGACAGTATTAGTGCTAGACGTATTTCTATAAAAGCATGCTTTGTTAGTTCCACTTACAAATTCCGAACACTTAATTGAGCACGCTAAAGTAATTAAAGAAAGTAGTGACTATACAAACGTCGGTATGTAGCACAAAAAATCTTAACAAACGAGAGTTTAAAATAATTAGCTGAAAGACCTACCAAACCCACTTTGATATTTATTCTTAATTCATCCAAATATTTATTTTATTAATACCAAATAATGGTAACGGATAGTTGGCATATTAGTCACTCTTGTTAGTAATTAAACAAATTAATAGAAAACATGCAATGAGTCTTGAATCATTAAATACGCGGAGAGTTCACAATAAAAGTTTTGTAGCTTTTTAACTGAAAATGTTCCTGCATTTTACTTACGTACCTCTTTTTAAGACGTTTCGTCTATTATTGTCTGTAATGAGTTGAACGGGAAAGGGATGGACGCCTCTGTGACGACGTATTTTGTAAAACATACTTCCTACGGTTATTAGTCTATATAGGGAAAGTTAAAACTAATCACAAACACTTTTTGGTTAGTCACAAAATTTTACATTTTTAATTTTCTATCACCACTAGTATCACTAAATTGTTAGTAAACCACTTTGGATTATGAGACATTCTGAAGAAATTGTTGATTATAGCATTATTTCAAAATATACCTTATAATAGGACATCCTGTATCTATTGTTTCGTTTTAGTTTTTATCTGAAAGACCCCCGTATACGTCCGCCTCTATACATCTGTTAAATTTTAACTCTACTTCTATCTATCGTACTTATACATTATTCTAAAAATAACCCGGTGATATTTGAATTAAGTGCACTTTGAAAGGGCTTTTGATTTATATAGGCGGTTATTGACCCATTAAAGAAGTTACTGATTTCAATGGATACATCTATTAAAATTGAAATAAAATGTCATGCGGTTTTACGAGGTCGAGTTAAAAACAAATACATAAATGTCATTGAAATAAGTAGGGTAAGGTTCTGTATCTGTATCTGTATCAGAAATATAAAACTAAAAAAAAACAAGAAAACCCAGGCCCAAACCCGGTTGATCAAAGTGTAACTATGTATAGAAATATCAGAAAATAAGAAATAAAAAACTAAAAAAAAGGTAGAACGTGACACACGGTAGGAACTTTAGTTCCTTTTAAGCAAAATTATGTAATACACCTGACGTTATAGATAAGCAATTTGCATATTCCTCGGTGGTCGAGTAGTAAAAATCAGACTCTCACGCGGTAGACCCGGGTTCGATTCCCCGTGAAGAAGGTTTTTTTTATTGTTGATTTTATTTTTAAATAATTATTCTGCTTGATATTAATAACGACAACAGGTAGACGTTTGAAATATTTAGCATAATATTCATTATTATAGATATTGGTACGGTACGCTTCATGAGGGAGTATATTTAAAAACGGAAACCGTAGCATTATACAAATTGGACATTTAAGAACTGTACGTTTACCTCAAAAATATTAGTGGAAACATAACATTGAATTGTTAAATTTTCAATTTGAAGTTATATTACAGTTTATAGAAATTTTTATTTTCTAGATTTTTTCTCAAGTGGGTCGCAGAAAAAATATGCTGTTCGACTGTACATGCAAACGTTGTAATTATCCTTAACGTTCGAGATGCTTATACCATTTTTTGCGCGATCGTATTGAAATAAATTCCGAATAAAATAATTTAATCTTCGAAATGAACGAAATGTCAAAAGTGACATTTATACTTCTCGATCAGTTTAAAATATATTTTGCATTTTGGTGAAATTTTGGTGAATTTGTTATTTATTAGAAACCAGTAAACACAACCTACCGTCCTGACAACCGATGCTGTAAATAAACCAAAAAGATCAATCGCGCAAAAAAAATTATGGAAATAATGGTAAAAATGTATCCGAACAAATTCAAGTAGATCACCAGCACTGCGAATACCAGCTTTGCATAGAATTTTAATGTAGCATCGGTGGTTCAGTGGTAGAATGCTCGCCTTCCACGCGGGCGTCCCGGGTTCGATTCCCTGCCGAAGCATATGAATCGCTGCTTCGTAAACGGGAGAGAGATTCAGGAGAGAGCACACGCACGCAAGCAAGGCACATAACGAAGCAACGTAACATAACGTAACGTAACGGTCAGATCTCCCTGGTCGCTCAAACATAACCTGACGTAAATAACTAAAGTTCCAAAAAAATTATAGGTATAGTGGTCGTAATATTTTTAATGCAGCTATCTTATCGTATATATCCCCTTCAAGTTATATTGCGGACTATGACGGTATCGTATCGAATTACAGTCGAACAAAGAGTCGACAACTTTATGTTCGCACCTCGGTTCGCACAATATTTATTGCGTCAAGTATACATGCATCTTAATTTACGAAAATTGGGTAAACTTTAGAGTTTTCTGGAAGTTCTTTGGACTTCTACGAAATCAACTAACTTTTTAGGCTTGCCTTCGGTTTCTCATAAATAGAAATTTTTAGTTGTAGTTGTACCTCGTATTGTAAAATTAGTTACTATTAAATCAAGTAAAATAAAAAGATCTGTTAAAACTTGAGAGCGAGTTTGAATTCAATGCCAAGAAAACAAGAGCATTTCGATAGGCGTAAAATTTAGCAAGAATGACTAAACGACTATTTAGAAAGTAGAAACTGTCTGGCTGTGTGGCGCCAAACACTCACATATTTATATATTATGTACGTAACTATTCGTTTGAATCAAAAAAAAAATTGTTGAAATTGACGGATCAGACATTAAACGCCTACAGATATCATCGATATTGATAATAAATAATTATTAAACATAGTAATGACTAGATGGAGAGAAATAGTAAATCAAATTTTTGACATCTTTATAACATTAAATATACCTACCTAGCGTGAAGAAACTAGTAAAACTAGGTACTGTCAAGCAACTATTTTCCACAAAAAATGTTCCGTATTGGAACTTTTTTTCAATTATTAGAGCACTCAGTATAAGTTTAATTAGTTTAATTCGTTACGGTATTAAGCAACAAGAAGGAATGGGATCCAAATACCATTACCAGACTTGGAAAGAATGCCATTCAATGGTACACAGACGGCTCAAAAGCAATTATACAATCAAAGACTCTTCAGGGTGACTACAACCTGTTGAGATTAAATGAATGCATAAGTCAAAGCAAAACTGCGCTAAGAGTTTTAACAGGGATCCTAACGGGACATTGTCGCCTGAATGGGCACCTGAAAAAGCTCAAAATAGTGGAGGGAGAAGTATGCAGATTTTGTGGAATGGAAGAAGAAACCGCCATCCACATACTTTCCAACTGCACAGCACTTCAGAATCCTAGAGCACAGCACCTGGGAGATTACTGCAAGTGGAAGTTTAATACAGAAATTAGACGAAGTGCGGTGAAAATAACGAATTTAGAATTGTTGAATAGGTCATTATACGGGGTGTTAATGAATAGGTGTTTAAAACTGAAATAGCATGTAGAAAATGCAAAAATTGGCGTAAAATTTCCTGTCGACATGGGTAGTTGGAGCTTTAGTTTTCGGTAAAAAAAACTTGCATCAGTTTTTTTTGGCCGTAACACGATGACGTCTATTATGGTCCGATAATTTTATAGGGAGCTGGCCCATTTACTTTAATAGAATCTGTGAGAGCCGCAGTGGTAAATATTTTCAAAGGAATTAAACGAAAATATAAGTAGCATGCTATTTGTAATTACTAGGAAAATCAATTGAAAAAGTTAAGAATAGTTGTTATTTTATTTTAAAGTAAACTAGAATTTAATTTTTTCGTTTGGTATTGTTCCAGATATTACCTAATACTAATACTAATTTAAATATGCTTAGAAATGAAGTTATTCCTGCGTTGGCAAACTTATATCCGCTTATATCCCAACGTAATAGATCCTAACTAACCGAATAAAAATGTTTGGTTCCAGCAAGACGAGGCAAAACCCCATTATGCTTTAATAGTAAGAACTTATTTAGATGAAATCTTCCCCAATAAATGGATTGAACGAAAAGGTACTATTTAGTGGCCAGCAAGATCGCCAGACCTTACGCCGTTAGATTTTTTTCTGTGGGGTTATCTCAAGAACAAAGTATATGCAACACAATCAACTAGCATTGTAGACCTCAAAGACAGGATAACTACAGAAATACGGAATGTTTCACCTCAAACTTTAAACAAAGTTAAGGAGGAGTTCTATAGGAGACTATGTTATTGCCAACAACTAGGTGGAGAACATTTTGAGCATTTATTTTAATGTATTAAAATCAAATACATCAGGTATTTTATGTATGTGTTTAATAACTGTAAAAATAAAAATTTCACCCTGTATAATCATAATTGACCATACATACATTATTTAGTTTGTTGGAATCGGTTCATTAAGAGGATTTCAAAAATATGCAAATATACAGGGTGTTTCATTAAAAAAACAACACCGACTATGGCATACTTGCGTGAATCACCCTGTACATTTAAATTTATGTTTACATAACGCATAACGCATAACTGCAAAAGTTAACGTGTCGCGGCATTTTTTATAATTTTCCAAAATAATGACATAAAGAATTTTATTCCATAAGTGGTTTCCACACTATATAAATAAGGATATCGGAAATTTTGTATTTAACGTGTATTTTTATCATTTCCTGTTAATTACTCTAGCTACTAAGGCAATTATCGAAGGAAAATCTAATCGTTTCCTAAATACCTTGCTCGAGGACAAAATAAAAAAACAGTTTAATATTTATATAAGACGCGTAAGAAGCTTAAATTCCGATCCTATCGACATAAATTCATGAAGAAACATGAAAATTAAGTTTATTTTATAGATTGTCCCTTGGGTAGACTAAAATTATATAAATTAAGCTTATAATTTGATAACTGTTCCCACAAAGTCTTTGAAAATCAAGGCAACAACTAATTTTAACCTGCAACGTCTCTAGAACTTTCAAAAAAAATGTTTCTTCTTGCTCTGCAAACCAGACCTCCACAGCTTTTAATACCTCCTCGTTGTAGGAAAATTTACGACCTTTTACACTTTTTTTCAGTTGAGGAAAGAGATGATAGTCGGACGGAGCCGAATCTGGTGAATAAGGGGGGTGTTCTAATAATTCAAACCCTAAATTACGAATTTTTGTCGTGTGTTGTGTTGTCTTGCAAAAACAAAACATCTTTGGATAGCTTTCCGCGTCTTTTATCTTTAATTTTTTCCCGTAGAGTGGTCCGTAATGTCGTTCCGGTTGTTGTTCTACCCTTTTCCAAAAAAGCAATCATGATTACTCCATGGCAATCCCAAAAAACTGAAGCAAGAACTTTTCCAGCAGATTTTTGAACACGAAACTTCTTAGGTCTTGGAGAGGACGAAAGACATTGATCACCAAGGGTATTAAGCCTATCTTCGTAAATCTGCTTACCTCTCAACCCTTTTAAATACAGGTACTTGATACTCCAATTTTTCGATTTTCACAATTTCGGTAGACATCTTTTTTCTTTTAATTTATTGCGTAACTCTGGTTTACTTTTTTTGACGTCCAACTTCACACTGACACTTCTAATGAGTTATTGATCGTTGCTATGGTAACGCAATATTTTGTTTATGCGTGGAACTGTCTAAGCTAACTAAATATCAATACATCCCCGTATAATAGTATTATACTATTACCTTTGACACTCTTTTAGAAGTATTGGCGAACTATTAATGTAGGACACACTGTATCGAGTATTTATATAACGCATTCTATTCACAATTCTTTTTAAAACCATGACTGCCTTATACAGTAGTTGTCTAATGTCAATACTTTCTATAATTTATTGTGTTGACAAATGCGAAAGTACCTAGGTATTTGTTTTCATCATCTTTTAGATTCGCATCAATATCACTGTTATTGATATTTTCTCATTTTGCATAAATATTTTTTCACCTGTAGTTTGTGTACTCTTGTACTGGGGTAAGAATATTCCACGAACTTCTCTGGGGTGAACTATTTTGTTGTAAACTTAAACTTTTTTAACCGATTTCAATGACTTATCATGACGTGTTTATTATCATTCAATTTTTTGCATTTAGAATTGTTGGCAAAAATCACGTTTCTGTGTAAAACTCAGTAATACAATTACATAATTAATTCATACACAACAAGCCTAATAGAAAATTGCTTACATTCATTGTTTTTTTGAACTTGTAATAGAATAGAGGATATTGCACAAGTAACCGGATATGAAAAGAAAACAAATACGAGAGAGGGACAAAAAATAATTTAAGTAGTTTGCCAAGTTTTTCGATTTGGCAGGAGTTCAACAAAAACAACAAAATTTCTTAATACAAAGCTAGCGTTAATTACGTTACGAAATATTACAAAAACAAAATCCTACTGATTTTTCAAAAGAAGTTACTAATTTTATAATTATTGTACATACATTTCTACATATCTACTTACACTTGACGGAAAAATTAACGAGATGCTAAATAAAGGAAACAGGCATGTTCAAAATTTTTTCAAGAAGGGGAAGGAAAAGAGGAACGGTGAATGTCAAAAATTATCCATTTCTTATCATAGCCTCAAATTTTAACTTGAAACTTCTTCATATTATGTCAATAATTATTTAAAAATACAAATAATTAACACAAATGTTGTGAATTAGGGACTCTAAAAAGTTGTCAAAAGTTTTTCTTCTTCTATTTTTCGTAAGCTCTCAATTTAGACGAAGCGTGAATTGGACATTTTATTTCTTTTTAGTTAACTTGGCAAACAGACGGATCTAATTCGGGATTTTGTACTGAACTACTGAATTTTAGAAACGAAACTTTTTGTTTCTTTTATATAAATATTTTTAGGTATATCAAAATGTATATAAAGTTATAACAAACATTATCTCAATCTTTTGGTATTTCTGGAATTTGTATTTCAATTGTGTTTATTTTTCGTACTTTTACGTTATATGTATACCTCGATGTATACAGACTGTCCTAGTATAAGTCCAAGTTTTTACCAATACAGTGTGATACCACTTTTTAGTTTATTGAATTCTACGCTACATAAATAATATTTTATAATATTATACATTGCAGAACGTAAAACAATATCGGGTAGGCATAATGTATAGCGTTTAACCTTGGTGGTTTGAATAAATCGGAATAAATTTTATAGTGTGCAACCTTTACAATTATTAGTCGATCTATATGTAGGATGTTATTAAAAAACTGTGTTTTTTTTGTTATAATAATTAATTATCAACTATTCTACCTTCCAGACAGTTTTTAGCAGTCCAAATAAAAAAATTATCTTCCAAGAATTTTATTATGGGTATAGTGTGGGCTGTTTCATACCCACATTGAATGTCCATCATTCTAAATTGTTTATTAACGGTTTTATTAACGAGAATTGAGTCTGACTTCTTTTTATATAGATTGTTCCACTGAATGGTATAGAAACACCACAATACAGGGGGGTATCCAGAACACTTCTCGTCAAAATCTACAGCACAATTTATGTCGATTTTAAATTTCTCAATATCTTATCATAGAAGGAATATCATGAAACAAATGCTGCTAGAATTAACAAAAGAAGGGTAAAAAATGGGATTAAAAATAAACAGAAACAAAACAAAAATAATGAGAGTTGGCAAGCATTGTAAAAATAGGGGAATATGAATTTGAGGAAGTGGAAAAATTCAAATATCTGGGAGTCACGATCAGCAGTAAGGGGGAACGAGGATCAGAGATAGACGAAAAAATAATGGCTGCCAATAGGGTATACTATGCCAATAAAAAACGATTGAAAAGCAATCTATTGACAAGATGCACTAAATTTAACATTTACAACACAATAATAAGACCTGTGATAATGTATGGAACAGAAACGATAACAATGACAAAAATAGTTGAAAAGGAGTTGAGGATATTAGAACGAAAAATAATGAGAACAATTCTAAGGCCAATAAAAACCGACGACAATGAATACAGGCAACGTATGAATCATGAAATACTGAGAGAAATGAACGGAGAAGATATAGTAAAGAGAATAAAAAGACAAAGAATAAAATGGCTCGGACATGTATGGAGAGAAGGTGAGCGAGCAGTGGCTTGCTCAATGCTAGACCCAGATCTAAGTGGCTGAAGGAGGTGGAGGAGGATTTGAGAAGGATGGATAAGAACGAAGGATAAGATTCTATGGAAAAAAATAAGCGAGAAAATAATGAAATGAAGGGGATTGATCCACTCCAGAAAGCATTTATGCGGCGCAACCTCACAAGGGGTGTCTAGCCACTTTATATATATTATATAATATCTCATGATCTAGGCTGATGCCATACGTATTTGTTGATATCAGAATGACTTAATGACACAATAGTTATTGTTAATGTTAAATTTAAAATCAGGGTTTCATTGTTAAAGAGGTTTAATTCTTTAATTTTACAAACTATTCGTATGTTGAGCATATGGCAAGTGATGGTTAAAAGGCAGCTTGCTAACAACCTTCATTTGAAGGTTAATAAGGATGCAGCCTATTTAATTCAACAGAACTAGAGTTGTTGATATTATGTCGACGGGGCCTAACGAGAAATAACACATCGCTAAATCAAGTCTCTCTGTATTCCAAAAATGGTAGGCAATTATTTATTTAATCGACTTAAGTAACTTATTCAATGCATAATCATTTTTATTTCGAAAAAATTTGTGTAAGTTCCATTTTTGTCTGATAGTGATCCACATATATACACTGTGGGCCCAAATTAAGGAGTACACTTTTTAATTGAATATATTTTTTTTATTTTTAGGGCGATTTATTTTCTTTTTGCAGGGCTAATAATCTAACATGTCCTTAACATGACTGTAAATTTGGAAGCAAAAATAACGTACAGGGTCGGACTTATAAAAAAAATTATTGTCCTTCCATCCTCCAGTTCCGGCTCTTGTCATATCTGCCTTCACCTGTTCCAGCCATTTTATTCTAGGTCTACCCCTACGGTTTCTTCCCCCAGGATCCCATTGTGTCATTTGCAGTGTTATTTCTTGTTCTTCTGCTCTATATATGTGCCCCAGCCATTTCATTTTTTGTCTTTTTATTTTCCTTACTTTGTCCTCTGCTTCCAGTTCTTGCTCAATTTCATAGTTCATTCTTTGTCTGTACTCGTTATCTCTCAATTTGATTGGTCCCAATATTGTTCTCATTATCTTTCTTTTCATTATTCTCAAGTTTTCTTCTTCCTTTTTAGTCAGTGTCATTGTTTCAGCAGCATACAGCCGAGCATACAGCTTTTTAAAAGTTTTTTATTGGCATGGTAAGCCCTATTTGCATTAATGATTTTTTCTTCTATTTCCTTTTTCCTGTTTCCAGTGTTTGTTACTGTGACACCTAAGTATTTGAATTTCTCCACTTTTTCAAATTCGAAATCTCCGATCTTTATTGTATTGGTGTGATCCATTTTACCAAAAATCATTATTTTTGTTTTATCTGCATTTATTTCTACTCCCATTCTATTTCCTCCAATTGTGGTTTCCCTTATTGTGTTTCCCAGAATCTCTCTTGTTTTTGATATGATTACTATATCGTCTGCATAAGCAATTATCTGTCTTCCGCTCGTCCTGAGATTGCTTTTTTGTATTCGTCTCGTTGCATATTCAAGTGTTAGGTTAAATAATGTTGCAGATAGCGAATCACCTTGTCTTACACCCTTATTTATGTTTATTTCATCAGTTTCTCCTCCTTGTGTTTTTATCGTAGCTCTTGAGTTTTCCATAGTCATCTTGATTAACCTTCTTCATTTATCATTAATGCCTAGTTCTTTCAATGCAGACAAAAGTTTGCCTCTATGTATTGAATCGATTCCAAACAAACTGCATTCTTTCTTTGGGCTGCTCGATTGTTTCAAATTGTTGTCCCTCATATAAATTTTGTTCGAAAATTTCCCAAATTGAATAATCAACCGGATTTAATTCTGGGCTGTTGGTGGCCATATTCATACTATTTTTCTCTAAGTTTTAAAGTTACTAGGTAAACTGTTTTCCACGCTGTTTTCATAAATGTGTTATTTGTTAAAATGTTATTTAATAAAAAAATGGTATTTATTGAATCCGGTAATTTCGTAATATTTCCTTTTTACTGAAATGTTCTGGATAGTTTATCTACCGAAGAAGCATATTAGTATAATTTTAGCTAAAACAGTTTTCATTTGCAACAAGCTCAAATGCACTGTTATATAATTTTTTTTATAAGTCCGACCCTGTACATTATTTTTGCTTCAAAATTTACAGTCATGTTGAGGACATGTTAGGTTATTAGCCCTGCAAAAAGAAAATCCTCCTTTATTTGGGCCCACAGTGTACATTTTTGTTCAGACAGTCTCAAACTACTACATCCCAATGAAATATTTTCAAGGGTTCGTTGAAAAAGTTTCCCTACTACTTCAGTGAATCACAATTAGATTGGCTAAGGGTTATCACCCTCGCTATTCGCTGGCTTTGATGAAATACACCTACATTTTTGTCTACAGTTCTTCACGAAATACTAGGAAGCTGTATTTACTACAGAAGGTTTCAGTTCTGGCGCTTCTTTCTAAATAATTAAGATATTTTTTTGTTGCTTTTGTTGGATACCTTCTCAAAAATGTTTCCATTATAAAAATTACCTATTTATTAGGAATATTCGTCATTTAAATACTAGAGAGTATCCAGTATTATACAGTGTGATCAATTTTGTTTGGAAGCACCCCCGTAAAACCCGCATTTGGTCACACTGTATGATTTTTACTACCCACGTAATGCTATAATCAACAAATTATGAAATAATAGGAAATTCATGAAAATATTATCCACTTTTTAGCTGATTTCCCAGCTGTACATTAAAAAATGTTACCCTTTTAATAAACATTATTCCAGTAATCCATGGTAGGTGATACTAAAACGATCACTTGCACTTGATTGACAGTTCACCAGCAAATTTTTTCACATTTTATTATTATTTTTTCACATTTCTTAGATTAGAATAACATATCACTTAATTAACTCTTATTTAATCGAACAGATGACGAATATTCTCAATTTATACAGCACGGAGAACTCAGGGTTACATACAAACGTCGTGCACCAGCTTGTTAAAGACTGATGCTCGTCTGATCAAATTTAACAAAGCAACGTTGTCAATTCTAATGGAAATTTCTTTTTTCTAAATATATTTGTAAATATTACGGACAAAATGAGTTTTAAAATCAACAGGATATTCTAAAAAAATTGAATTATGTTTGTAGTATAGTTAACTTTTGTTATGTAGAAAATTTTGTTCAATTTTTTCAACCCCCCTTGTATATGCAACCTAACCTATAGGTAGGTACTATTAAAAGAAGTTTCTCAATTATTTGTATCCTATTTAAATTCATAAATATATTTTCAAGGTATGATTATTTGCGATTTTAAATAAGTGGAAAATACTATTATTTAGAGAGCTGGCATTATCGCGCTGTAATCCTCCGTAAAATGGGGAGTAGTGACTAACACGTGCTCACGAAACTCGTTTAATCGCTTGTGCATGGTATGTTGCCTAACTAGTAGTAATTTAATGCATTGATCTCAATCTCCAATTTTAATAATGTCGTATGAATCACTTTAATCATACAAAGAGGTGCGTCAAATAAAAAAAGGGTAAATACTTTAGATATTCACACTTTACCAATGGTTAATTAAATAATTATCTCACCTTTTCTCTTCCTGATAAACCGTTTCTTCCTTTTACCAGTTGGTTGTCCGTTTACGGGGGATTTCCCAGATGAAATCTCCACCAGCTTCATTATACAACACAATAGTACTGCTAACATGTCTATAGTATTTATTAGGGCAAGCCGCCCTTCCGAAATGCGATCATTTTTAAAAGTTTATTTTAAGGTATCGTATAAACACACAGAAACAGTGTTATTAGTCTATGAAAAAACACCTTTTTATCGGTTTATAGATGTAAATACTTGCATTTTACTAATTGGGAAGGATTTTTATTCATTCTTTGTCCCTAAATAAAGTGCTGTATGCTTTCTGCTCTAATTATACCTACTTTAGTGGCTTTTATTTCGAGCCACAATTCTTTGGTGAGTCAGTGCAATAAGAATACTTTTTTTAAAGTAAAAAACATTAAAAGAAAAACGTCCATGCAGTTTATAGTGACTCATTCGACTATTAATGACTTTACACGTATTTATGCATCCATTGGGTAACCAGGTAAATCTTATCTCTCTGGGGCTGGATTATTATATTTGATTAAATAAAAACGCTAATAAATTTGTAGAAGTCGTTGACCTATCTACAAACATTCCCGTATGTAGCTCAATTAAAATTATTTCAAAATAGCATAGGGGCTAGCATCAGTAAGTCTGTATGAGTTTGTTATTTGACACACTTCATTAACCAAAAAGTAGGCGAGTACCTAAGAAGAGTTGTTGTTTTTAATAAAGACAACAATGAATTTGTAATCTGTCAATGGAAAACTGTATGTTCTTTCTACTAGTTTATTGTTTATGTGAATATTTCACTTGATTTTCACACCATTTTTTCAGCATGGCGTGATTTGTCAAAATATAAACAAACATGATATATTTAAAAAGTTTTTTTCTCTACATAAATTTATTTACTTTTAGCAAGTGAAAGTAAAAGTATTTAAATAAGTTTTAATTCAGTCCACACGCATTGTTATTTTCGTCTACTAAGTTACAAAATGGTGGCTGTTATTTAAAAATCCCTCCAAATTAATTTTTACCACTTTCTACTCAAGTTATCACTATAAAACCACTTTGTTTTCACTTATTACACAGTTTAACACAATCACTAATTATTCTTTTTGAAAAAAAGTCACTGAATCAACATTGTATTTTAATTAGATCACAAAAACAACATGGCTTGCGTAGGATTTAAACCAAGACCTGAAATGCCGCGATGATGATGCTCCCGGCACTAACATTTCAGCAGATACTCTATCTACGACATACTGTCTAATTTAAGGGATTTAAACTGCTAAGTTCATAATTTTATATTTTTGTAACTAAAATATTAACCAAGACGTACAAGGTTTCCTACAGGGGTGTATTTATTGTTTTGAAAATAAGAATTTTTTATTCTAATTGAATAATATTAAAGTAGGTAAGCATTCATAATAGGGTACAAGCATAAATTTTGCTATTGGTGGGAATTGACGCTTTATCAGGTCTCCTTGCATGCCCATTTTTTAAATAAAATATAAACTTCACTTTTAAAACGACTTTAAAAATCATAAAATTGGAAAGTCCGCCAAAACGCGCTTTACGTCATAAAAATGGCCGTTGACGTCACTTCATTTGTTTACGTTCTTATTCGTGTATCACGCTCTGAGTTCTTGCGACCTAATTTGTTTCTGAAAGGATTAAAAATGTATAAAGCCGAAAAAAAAACTTTGTATTCCAAGTATTGCATTGTTCCAGTGTGTAAATCAACGTCTATTAATACTCCAGACAAAATATTTGTTACTTTACCTGGTGGCGCAAGCAAAAATACACTTAAGAGAAGGGCATTACTTTTGTTTGTGAAGACCATTTTAATGTAAGTACCTACTTCTATGCTGGTAATTTTTATTCTTATATAAATAGTTTGAGGTTATGTACCTATGTCTAGGAATCAACCATAAAAACATCATTTTCTTAAGACCACACATCGAAATATGGTTGGTATATATTATATAAATAAAACATAGTTTAAATCGTACTTTCGATAATGCTTTAACTCCTCTTATTTCCTCTGCATTAAAGCAGCTGTTTGACTCCATAAATTCAAGCAGTATAAATGAGTCTACTTTGGGCAAGTTATCAGTTTGTGCTTTCACAAAACCTTCGCTAGCCATATCTTTACTCACAAAATATGAAAGAATCGTCACTGAACACTGAACTAGTAAATAAAATATATTTTTCCAAAAGTTTTAAAATTAATTAATATTTATGACCATTTTCCACTTTACGTTGACTTTCAGAAATAAAAAAAGCACACACAAACACGTAATGGTCTCAAACAAACATATAAATGATATTTTTACGTCGATGAAGCAATTAATAGTTGATTAAAATACAATATAAACACACAACTACACATAACCTAATGCAATACCGGCCATATTGACATAAGTAAACACAAGAGATATGACATCACACGTATGTGGAGTTCGGAAATCCTCGGGTTGTGGTCGGAAAGTGCATTGAAATTTGAATTTTATTTTAAAATTTGGGAGTAATTTCCAATGGAAACTGGTTTATTTCCTATTATTAGTAATTTTTGATATCATATTTACTATTATAAATTAATATCCAAGCAAAATATGAAATATGCGTGTAGGTAGGTAATGAAGAAAACGTTTCAAGTTCTTGCCCCTTAGGTACCGAAATTTCAACAAAGATGAACATAAGACCGTTTTGTGAAATTATATTTACATCGTCAGAGATTAACTGAATAAAAATTATACGGATCCTTATTACTTTTAGAATGATCTTAAAAATGACCAAAACAGAGCCTGTGCACGTAAGTCTTAACTTAACGACACACGCGTTGCAATTAAAACAGAAGTTTTTATTTCTTAAAATAATTATTCATATATACGCATGTGTACTATAACAGCAGGAGTCGCCTTTTTTTTTATTTTCTGTTCAATTTCGTTTCAGCTTAGCTTGGATTATTTTTGGATTTGTGGATGTGTGCATGTGTATACATAATACAAATACAAATTTGAAATGTGTGTTTACTGCGAGAATAAGCGGTTTGTGTTTATACAGGGTCTAATTAATATTAGGATATACATAACACTTTAATGCTCTTCTCGTTAGTCTAGAGGATTGTCTTTTAAAACTGTGTTTACGTGTTAAATAAGTTCACAACCTTCTAGATAGCACTGCTAGCACTACCTAATAGGTACCTATCTTTATATAAATTAACTACAGTTATGAAAATATGTTACTTTGACTTGTAGCTAAAGCTGTAGTTGAGTGAAAAGTTCTTTATTTTAAATAAAATGTGTACCAAAGAGCCCCAGTTAACAGTTTTATTCTCCATTCTAGCAACGCAGATCTTTCTCTTTATTCATGCTAGTAAAATATCAACTATAAAATTTCATTCAACTCACCTAGTGTAAATTGTCGTTGATAGTAGAAGTTATCCGTCATAAATATTCCTGAAAAAAAAAGATATATTAACATTTTGCTGCTTTAGAGTTTGTGGAGTTTTCCAAATTTGGTTGCGTAGACACTCCTAAATATTCTAACTACTAAATTGTGAATATTATGTTGTTGAATATAGTTAAAAATAATACTTTTACTGAAAATATTTACCTAGGAAATCTTCATCCGCAGTCTATATGAGGAAACATGTTGTCTAGAATGTCATCTGAAATAAAAATGAACATTTTCAAATGTTATTACGAGTAGGTACCTATGGGTACCTAAATGTAACTGAAAAGATTGTTGTATGTGTGGTATTTATTGATAATAAAGGATAACGAAAGTTGAAGGAAACAATAATAATTTGCAGGTGATAGGTATAATTGATTTTTCTTTTATTGACAACAGGTACATGTCTTCCTGGTATATTGATTAGGTAGGTATAACAATTTTTACAAAAGTTGCATGGATATTTAAACATACCCTAATAACAATTCAACTATTTTTATAAAGACAACAATATTAATTGTTATACACATCAAAAATCCACTGCTTTATATCGTAGTTACGTCAAAATAATATTGTTTAAAATACACAACTCACCCTCAACATGTAATCAATATATTAATGTAACACTGAACAATTTTTAAGCACTTATATTATCTAAGAAGAGACACTATTATTATACACAAACTGAATAACGTTATTTACTTTACATTTTCATCGGGCGGGGTTGTTTTCTTGCAAAAATTGAGAATCTCACGAGGAGGAAAATACGATTAAGAGCCCTCTAGTGGGAAATTTAGCACTACGCAATTGGCGAATTGGGGAGTTATTGATTTTTATAAGTTTGGCCTGTGTAATAGGGCTATGCTAGCATTATTTTTTCTAATTTTGTTTTTGCGTGAGACGTTTTGTCAATATAGAAATATAAATAACATGATTAGCTATAGACCATTACCAAACTTAATACCTACAAGAATAACTTACCCTATTATTGTCTTACATACGCGCTTACTTCAATCTATTGTATTATTTGTTTTAAAAGTCGCTTAGTTTATTCCTTATAAATTTAAATTATAGTACGCTCTTGTTTAAAATTAGAAAAATATTAATTATTTTATAAGAAACAATACTTTAGCGCCACCTGCTGGTGTTCGCTTGTGTCTACGAAAACAATATCTTTATTACCGACTAATATTACATCGTAGTGGTCTGTGCTGTGGTCTGATGTCAGTTTTCGGTCGGGAGATGGGCGGGAGTAATGGAATAGGACGCTTCTCAAATATTATGTTTTAAATCGGTATAACGGTAATATTTATATTGTTTAAATGGTGAACATAAGTGTTTTGTGCTTATAAAACTATTATGTGTCGTGAAAAAATAACTACGAGTGGTAAAAATATACCTAGGTGCAAAGTTATGTGTGGGTGCAAACGGCTGTATAGGCAAATATCTTTTAATTATATCTCATCCTGCAAAAATAGAAATGATTTTCGTATACCCAAACAGCATTTAAAAGTTACCTACAAAGTCAATAATTATTTACTTGATTCTCTTTATGAATTCTCTTTAAATAGACTAAGCATCATAAGATGGCGGCTACCAGTTTATGAATGTGATGCCGTATTGTTTTTTATTTTATTTAAACTATCAACGAACCGATTCCAACAAACTAAATAATGTATGGTCAATTATGAATTATATAGGGTGAAATTTTTATTTTTACAGTTATTAAACACATACATAAAATAACTGATGTATTTGATTTTAGTACATTAAAATAAATGCTCAAAATGTTCTCCACCTAGCTGTTGGCAATAGCACAATCTCCTATAGAACTCCTCCTTAACTTTGTTTAAAGTTTGAGGTGAAATATTCCGTATTTCTGTAGTTATCCTGTCTTTGAGGTCTACAATGCTAGTTGGTTGTGTTGCATATATACTTTGTTCTTGGGATAACCCCATAGGAAAAGATCTAACGCGTAAGGTCTGGCGATCTAGCTGGCCACTCAATAGTACCTTTTCGTTCAATCCATTTATTGGGGAAGATTTCATCTAAATAAGTTCTTACCATTAAAGCATAATGGGGTGTTGCCCCACATTTTCCCACATTTTCATTCGGTAAGCGAGGATCTATTGCGTTGGGATATAAGTTTGCCAACGCAGGAATAACTTCATTTCAAAGCATATTTAAATATTTTTCAGCTGTCAAATTTCCATCTATAAATATAGGACCAATAATATGGCCGCCTATGATACCGGCCTAAACGTTCACCTTTTGAGGGTACTGAGTATGTGTATCACGCATCCAATTAGGATTCTCTGCTGACCAATATCCACAGTTCTGTCGGTTTACCTCTCCATTCAATGTGAATGTTGATTCGTCAGAAAAAAGAATGGTACCAAGAGCTATCTCATTTCTGTTCAGTGTATTCATCAATCTTTCGCAGTACTCCATTCTACGATCTGGATCGTCTTCTGTTAACTCCTGCACAAAAGTTAATTTGTAGGGATGAAGTTTTTCTTCATGAAGACATCTTAGAACAGTTGTATGACTAACATTATTTTCACGGGCAATTTGACGTGTACTTGAAGTTGGATTCTCTTCGACACTTAACAAAATATCCACTTTCACATTTTTGAGTGAACCTAAAAAAGTAGAACGAGTTTTTTGAAAAACTATTAAATTAGATTCGAAAATACAGCTCAACTTTCTGCTTGTGTGCATCACAGATAACGTACTTGGTGTGGTGTACATTCTAAAGTCGTCGGTTCAAATTCCATCAATCTCATACTTCCAGTATTTCTGTTCTTTTTAATTTTTGTCACCCATGACTAGAAGATGATCCCAGCCAGTAGAAAATATAATCAATCGGTCAGAAAATCTACAACCGACGAAAAATATTCCCCACCGGCTTACAGGATGTTTTCTACCGGATGCACCCTGCCAGAAGTTTGTCTTTACTACACTCTGAAAAAGGATTGTTTGGTTGAAGTAAACGTATTTGTTTGAAAGTGATTTGTTTAGAATTAACAATTTTTAATAAATGCAAAAGAATTGAGTGTTCAATTAAAAAATTCAAATTGTTTGAATTGAAATTATAAATTGTTTGCAATTACTATTTGGATAACTTTCTTCCAAATATTGCAATTATTTAACTTAAAGAATATTCATTTACGCTGAAACCGGTTGGTTTTTGAATTGAACAATCACATTTATTTAATAAAAATTTTATAATAATAACAAATGTTGTTTAACTCAAAGCAATAGATGTTGAATGAAGAAATTTGAACTGTTTAAATATAGATTATGAATTGTTTGAAATTAAAGTTCACATTTATTTGTTTCAAATATGGCAATTATTAAATATTAAGGAAATATTTGTTGGAAATATATAAATTTGTTTAAATCAAAATATAAAATTCTTATAGATAATGAATCATTGCTTTGAAAGTATAGATGCCATAATGTTATTCTACATTGTTGCATATAATTGGTTCAAAGCATATATTTCTTTGAAATTAAAAAACATTTCTAAATTCTTTGTTTTAAAGAAATTAAACACCCAATCACGAGCATTGAAACGTGAATACCTCACCCCTCTCGTATCGTCATAGTAGTAGTTGGACTGCAGATAATAAGTAAGTGGGTACTCGGCCCTTGTTTCTGTACTCCGTGTGTTTATATCGTGGACCGTAGGTATTGCATGCATACGATCAGAGACAAAACCCGTTAAAAGTTCAATTTATTTATATTATGATGTTTTGTATGGATTTGTATGCATACAACGGATATGTTTAAAATTGAACATTTACTGCCAAGTCACAGATTAAAAAAGATCTCATCATTAACCTGTGGCCAAGTTATGGATTTAGTGGATGTGTGTGAATTGTCCCACCTAAGGGAGTGCTTTGCTGCTATGTATATATTTGTGATTTGAGTGGCAATTATAGTATCCCAGTACAAAACTAACCGGGTTAGTTGTCTACAAAGATTAATCCTTGAATTCGTCTCTATGTATGTAGGTACTTTTTAAATTTTGTATATTTCGACACGTGTTTACAAGTAGTAGTAGTAGTACTCAAAATCAATGATTCTATGTTTGTGTTATATAATTCTTCAATAAATATGTTTGGACAGATAGCAAGACTTTTCACTTAAATTACCTTTTCAGTAATCTAGACTTTTCGAATTTGGTTGCTGCTCTTTAATATGACTCATTATAAAAATACATAATAAAAGGATTATTTGATTTACATCAATTAAACTAAACAACTCGAGTTTGCACAAAAGAAATTATTTTGAAGTTTTAAAAAATGTATTGTTCCATTTAAACTTGTAGTTGTTTAAAATAAACAACTCAAGTTTCAAAACAAGAGATGGTCATAGCGTTTTAAAGAAATCAATTGTTTATATTAAAATATTAATTGTTTGAAGTAAACAGCTTGGAGTTTGGATTGGAGATATAATTTCCTTAAATCTAATCACCTGAATGTTTATATAACACTACAATTAGTTTGAATGATACCAAACTCTTGTTTGAAATTTTAAACAAACCGAAATTTTAACTTAACACCTCTGTTTGGTTGACTCTATTCAAACTTCAGATTTGTTTATCCTAAAAAAATTTTCTTTTATTCAAGAAAATCTTTTTCAGAGTGTAGCAAAGTGCATTAATGAAAATATACAAACAGTAACAAATAAAATGAAATACGGTACTCCCTGTGGTTAATGGACACCGTCCGAGACCATCTCTCTCTCACACACACACACACACAAAATGAAATACAAATAACAAATATAAAACGCAAATTACACAGTATACAAATATCTTAAAATTAACATATCACCACTACTTTACCCACCCCTACTACTCTCAAGCTTGAGCATGCAAATACTAAACCCATGCAGTTAATAAAATAAAAATGCAGAGTATAAATTCTGTAGAACATGTCCATCGCTGATAAAATTTCTGTAACAGAAACTCAAACAAAATTGAAACATTCTTTGAAAAATCGGTGGAGTCTCTGAAGCCTGTAAGAGAGTGTTAGTGTGCTGAAAAGGAAGCGCTGAAAAAAATGTTTAGTCCATAACTGCCAAGTATAGCCGTTTTGCATGTAACCTCTTTGGGATCTACAATATTTTGATAGCCCATTCTGGGCAACTATTTCCCCAACTTGTCATCCCATTCTATACCCATTCGACAAACGGAAAACACTTTGCGCACTCGTCCCGTCTAGTTGACTGCTCGTTTTGCAAGCGAGGGCTTACCGACAACCTAGGAACGAGCACTTTCCCACAGTGTGGTACTACGTGCTTCCGTGAAGGAAAAAGTCAATCGTAAACCACCAATTTGGAATACATGTGGCTAACTTGAACAGTAAAATAAAAAGCTCACCAATGTCTGTTGACAACGCAACCACTTTGAAGAAGGAAAGGCAGGACAATATTTAGAAAAAAAAAAGGAACGACAACTCGTAAAAGAGATGGAGGACAGTATTCAGGAAAATGAGGAACGACATAGCTTACCTATGTCTTTTTTAAAAAATAACCAACTTGTGAAAGAAGTGGAGGATAGTGTTTAGTAAAATGATGTACGACTCAGCTTACCTATGTCTTATAGAAAAATAACCAACTCGTGAAAGAAAGGTAGGACAATATGCAAAATTATAAGGAACGACATAGCTTTCCTATGTCTGTTGAAACAATAGACAACTCGTAAAAAAAGAGAGAACAATATTCAGAAAAATTAGGAAGGACATAGCTTACCTATGTCTTTTGAAAAGTTGAGCAGCGGAAAACACTTAAGCGCACTCGCCCCCTACGGATGACTGCTCGCTTTGGAAACGAGGCTTACCGACAACCTAGGAACGAGCACTTTCCCACAGTGTGGTACTACACGTGCTTCCGTGGGGGAAAAAGTTAATCGTAAGCAAACAAGTTGGTATATGTGGAGTATAGGAAAGGCAGTACAATGTTTAGAAAAATGGAGAACGACACAGCTCACCTATGTCTTTTGAAAAATAACCATCTCGTGAAAGAAAGGGAGGACAATGTTTAGAAAATTGAGGAACGACAAATCGTAAGAAAAATGGAGGACAAACTTCCATCTACGAGAAGTAACTTTCAACCTCCATT
>CAJUYI010003055.1:14929-25864 GCA_910591695.1 Galerucella pusilla | reverse complement strand
ACAGTCGGTATCAATGTAATGACGTCTATTACGCACTGTAAAAAAAACGCACAGCTGTAAAGTAAATCGCACGGCTTCCCTAGCAACATCTTAGCAACTGTCAATAGACGTCGCCATTTTATTCAAAATTTACTATTTGAAAACATTCGATATGGCCACGTTTAACAATGAAAAGCCCAAAGGGCTAAAAGTATGTATTTATTATAATTGAAAAATGGACTTTTGATTATAAACAATATATTAATGATGATTAAACGTTAGTTCTTCAATGTACTTCTTTCATTGGTAATAGAGTAATAGAGATGGAGCTTACCAAGCACCTCTAATTATGTAACTGTTATTTCTTATGCTTCTTATAAATACAAGTACAAGTAAGTCGTAGGTAAAGTATAGTATGTAACTCGTGTTGTAAAGCATTTCACGCACTCACAGAATTACGCACTCGCCGCTACGCGGTATCGTGCTTCTTACCACACACGTTACGTAATATACTATTAAACGTATAATTATTATTGTCAATACTGTCAATGTACTTCTTCTCATTCTACAATTAGAAAGTCCTCAGCTAGCAGTGCTATCCGGCCAGTATATGCAACATATTCAGAACGTGGCACAGCAATTAAGCACAAAAACACGAAAAAAATTAATACGGTAACATCGCAATCACTCTAATTAATTATTCAAAACATTAACTTAACAAACCAGCGATTTATTAGTTTGTAAAAGATTTTCAGAAGACAAAAACGAGCTAAAAGTGGAATTACTGTTCTCAAGCAATTAACGCGCTCTGCTTCGCGTCACGCGTTAACCCTTGCTTTCGAACAATAATTCCTCACTTTTCGCTCTTAATACATAAAACTCTATTGAAATACTATTATTTATCTACATTCATGGACTTTTTTGGGTGGTGTGCTGTTATCCGACCTTGGAGACTTCTTGTCTTGGCCTTCGTTTTCAAAGCAGAGTATGTGAGTAGGTGTTGTATCATGAAGTTCACATTTTCTGTACATAGGTTCAGTAACTCTGGCCATTTTGTGCAGATGCCTCCTCAAAGTGCACTGTCCAGTCACCAGGTCGGTAACTGTCTTCTAATGTCTTCCACCCTCTCTCAACAGCCTGGTTGAGAGTTCCTTGTCTGCCTTGTACAGTAAACTCTTTTTATTGAGGTATACTTGTGTAAACTTACATTTTGTATTGGTGTTCCTTATCTAACCAATTTCCACTCTTATTCCATTCTTCAGAACCCTCTTCAGCTAACTGGTTCGCAATCCCTTCATGTGCCGGCACCCATAGTAAAGACACATTGTTATCTCTTGCCAGCCGTTAAGGCATTCTTTACATTGTTAATCAGTCTTTACCTAGTTGTTTGATTGCTGATAGCTCTAAGCAGAGCCTGACTACCAGTGAATATTTAATTTTTTTTCTCCGCTATATCCTTTCCTGATGTTTCCATCAATAAAGGCGACGTATATCGACGAATCCCAGGATCATTTATACCAACCCCAGTGCCATGGTTCGTTTTAGAACCAAATTTCTTCAGAACCACCTGGGTGCATCACGTGTTTCCTAGATGGGATGAGAATGTTCACTCGCTCAGTGAATATGGAATATGAATATCGGTTCATCTAGTATTATTTTAGTTGTATGAAGTGTACTAGTTTCCAAGTTCAAATAGTGATACTTACATCCTTTTTTCAATTTAAAACCCTTATTGGCGTAGATTCCCTTATTCCACATCCAACAAACAAGAATATGGAAATAGTGGGCTTCCTAGTGAGCACATCAAACAAAAAACGTGAAAAACTCCATGTTGAACTTCTTGTTGACTTTTTAATTGAGACACTGATGCAAATTTTCAACTGTCGATCAAATCGAAAATGATGGGTAAGGGTTGCGGTTAAGTGAGTTGTAAACTTATAATGGCTTCTGAGTGCAATCTTATGGGGGTTATATTGAGTTTCTAACCGTTCTCCGGAAAGTTTTCCTATCTGTCATTACTCTAATATTGATGTATTGTTAGAAGCAGTCCAGCACCATTAGAACTAACTTTAAGGCGGTCTTTCATATAAGTAATTGTCGATTGAATTAGTCGATATTAACAAATGTCGAAGTTAAGTTGGGTTAACGTTAATTAATTGACACTATTTTATGAATTTTTGATTGATATTTATCATGTAAGAGGATATGAATTTAATATTGTTGATAAAGGAAATTGTAATTTTATTTTAATATCTCAAATTATTTGTGTTGCCATAAATTTTTTGACATCGTATACACCTTTAGATTTCCCAACTTGAAAGTATGCTGCAATGGCAATTAAAATTAATTCGAGAGAATATGGTTAAAAAAAAGATAAATTAATTACGAACATTAAACGAAAATTTCATTCACAATGTTTTTCAAATTCAGTTTGTCTTCTCCACAAATATTTAACACACCCAAAATCTAACTGTTATCGATGGGTAAATGACTGAAGAAGATAAAATTGACAGCTATGATAAATATTTCTGTACATTATCTGAAATTGAATAATTAAGAAGCACATATTTTCAAACATTAATTACGTACAAGATACGAACAAATAGTGGAAAAGGAATCAAAAATTGTTAGAATTTACGTGTGCCATTTGCATAATATACATGGAGCAAAGATAATTTATTGAGCCACCTCATCTAGTCTCTTCCTGTAGACCAATTTTGTTGCAATTGTGGAAATAATATGCAAATATTCTGCACAACACGACTAATAAATTTGAAAATGTGCCAGAGCGATGGAACATCAAACTAAATGAAAGTGAATTGGCTGACATTGACTAAATAGGATCGAATATACACCAACATGTATTTTGTTATGAATGGAGAAGAAATCCCATATGCCAATACTGTCCAATATCTTTGCTTTACATCAGACGCTAAGACTCTCTGGAATGCCTATGTGAAGAAAGGAGGGGAATAAGTAGGTATCAGATATGGGAAAATATAAATGGGCTTCTTGGAACATACTTAGAAGCTACAGAAGACAAATTAATTGTTACTACAACAATTTTACATTAATTTTAAAAAGATTCTCATCAAAATATCTCTAAGTGAAATTGAGTAAAAACTTCCCGCGTGACATAAGTATTACTGAGTAAATGAGAGCCTATGCTTCAATATGCAAGGCTGCTTGACGAGCCGGCTGGCGAACAGAAGCTCGGACAGACGATCACCCTAAACGTATGCAAGCCTAATAGGTTAGGTTGATTTTGTGGTGATAGGGTCGATAAGGCTCGAAGGAGTCTTTTGTGGCTTACACCAATTTCTTAACGAAGCCGATTAGTTTATTTGGTGTATAATATTTCATGCCCGAAGGTGGGAGGAGGCCCACTAACACAGCAGCATAAGTTTGAAAACAGTCGCAAAATTGGATTTTATTTGTTTCCAACTCCTTATTTTTTCGATATTAAGCCTATCATCGCTTATCCTTACATGAATCAAATTTCTTCAACTTTCCAAGCTCACACTAGTATACGCACTTTTTTATTTCTCATAACCACTTATATCCCTTCAAAAGTCCAATTTTTTTTGTTTTTCAACAAAATTAATTCTAAATTATTCCATTCAGTACTAATAGTCCAAGCGCCCCAGCCAAAAAAGTAGGTGCTGAAAAAAATGTACGGGAACAGGTATTTTTTTTCTTGAATATATGTTCAGAGGTGTCCCCTGAATGCGAATCCAAGTTGGTGTCATGGGGGGGGCTTCAAATTGAATATATTTTTCGAATTGTGTGTTATAATTCTGTTCATTCCAATATATTATGTTGCGTCTAGTTTTCTCTCGTTACCCATTTGATTTATAAGCACATGTAAATATTTTTTTGAGAAAGGGGAAAAACCCAGATCCAAAACCCAAACCTAGGACCTCTTGGTTGTTAGCTCACACTTCTCTTTCTTTTAGTGATTTCGACAACAATTTTAGACAGAGAAAATAAAGTGCAGACGAATATACACAGTATTTTACAAAATTTGCAAGAATTGAAACGGGCTAACGATTTTTCGAAAAACTCAGATTAACGTTAAATTTAAAAAAATAAAAAATTCAAATTGAATACCAACCTTCTTATTCTTCTATTAAAAAAGGAATCATTATATATAATATATTATAATATACAATAAAAAATAATACTGTACAATATAAAATAGCATAATACAAGCACAACGTTAATTAATAATAATAATAATATTAAGAATAACAATAACTATTCTTATAATGTAGCGTGATGCACTATTGTTTTTTGCTACATTGACAATCTTTTATATGATGATACCGTTTTAAGCAACAATAAAGATCGATGAATTATCAGTTCTTCTCCACATTATTTATAATTTTAATTGATTCGGTACACAGCTGTATTGACATTTTTCATGCCATTTTATGCGTTATGAAATGGTTTTCGAATACAACGAGCAATATTGCCACTGTTAATGTACGAGGAGCAAGTTTTACCAAGCTGCAGCTCCTAAACTATAAATACTACGGGAAAAAGTTTCCCATGAAATCTATAGAGAACTCCATGTTCTAAAATTCAGTTACCACCATTTTTAATTTACCGTTGAATATTAACTAAATATTTAGCAAAAACCATATTGAAAAGAGTTTGGAGCGCTATAAATAAAAACCTATGCGTTATACAAAGAAAATTTTAGGGTAAAAAAGATGGCAAATATTAATATCTACAAAGTTGATCCCCACAATTTTTGTCGTACGATGCGCGGTTCGCGAGATATTTGATAAAACGTGTTTTTCAAGATGGCGGCTGAAGTGAAGCCCCCCCCAATGACGCCAACTTGGATTTACATTCAGGGGACACTCCTGAACATATTCAGCAAAAAAAATACCTGTTTCCGTACATTTTTTTTCAAAAAATACCCGGCTCTTGGCCTATAATTCACTTATCTAATCTTCCAAATTCAATCATATCTAAAAATATATTTAATGATGTTGTCTGGTATTAACAAGATTCAGAGCATTTCTTATTTGCATCAAATTTCCCAACACAAACAAATTATTACTGAATTACCGTTCTTTGAAGACAAGAAAACTCGTCGGTTTATTCAAAACAGTCATTATTCCATTTGACACAAAACGGACGGTAATATTATACTCGTTAAATCTTATCAATCTCACAATTCGACTGGGTGAAAAATTTACATTTCAAAAGTAAGGCGGTGTAGTCTACAAGAGGGACCGTAATCATGGGATCCGAAAATATCCAACCAGACCTGGGGGCTTTAAAATTCCCGTATAATTATCGCTTTTACGCCGTGAGTGGCTGCTGCTGTCTCGACAGCAGTCCATACAACAATGAAACGGTTAGTGGTCACTTACTATCATTGCTGCTTTAGCTCAGTATACTCTGTATCTACCTCGCAGGACCGGATTCAAAATATCATAAGTTGAACCAAAAAACTACTTTCATTCGACAGATATTGTCAGGTTTATCATTCTGCTGTGGTCAGCACATTTGGCGTAATTTCCACCACTGGAAAGACTTCTCAACTAGACAGGCTAGTGTTTTCACGATTACAATACGTATTGTTGTAAAGATTGTGTCAGATAAGATTTCTTGGATTAGAGCTAATGTCACAGATAATTGTGTTTTGTTAATATAACCAATATCCATACCGGATGCATGAAGATATTGATCTTTAAGTGCAGGAGAACAGGTTTACTGGAACACCTAGATCTGCACAGGCTATGGTTTTCTGCGAGTGGACAGGCTAGAAATCGTGCCTCAATTACAGCTGGACGACTCCTTCATGTTCAATATTAGCAGGGAAGTTGATAATCTACATTCTTAATGGGCATAAAGACAACTGTTATGGTCGGCAGCCTGATTCTATTTTGTCCAGGAGTCCGGATGGACCTAATCTCCCCCTGTTCATGCAGAGCAGTTCCAAGGATCCCTAGTTTCCTGGCAAGTATTGTTCAGGAAACAGTAACCCAAAGAAACTGCTCCCATTTTTGAACTGGCGAGTGTTTTCCTCCATATTTGCATGTATTTATCAAAGGTGAATCACCAGTACGGACCTGTTTTGAACAGATATCTGCAAAATTACACATTTCAGATTCGATACCTTCAAATTATACACTTCATCACTAGATCGCTCGTGTTAAGAAGATCCTGGTTAGCCTGAAACTGAATAAAATTATATTAATTCATACAAGAGAACCTACTCATTACTGTAAAGTAGCACCGTTATTTACTTTGGGTCGTCAAACAAAGACCTGTCACTCAAAGTTTCGAAATTATGTGACAAAGAAAAATTTTGAAGAAGAAAGTGGGTTGAAACAATTTATATTGTTGAATCTAGAACTATGAAATCATTTGCGAGTGTGGAAGAAAATTGGAAGAAGAAAATACTACTATTTTGAGCTGTTTCTATTATAAAAATTCGCAAAAATATAGTGCTAAGATGTATCTACAAGTTCTGTCTTATTGAATCATATCGAAAAAAGAAGCTTTTGGACGCAATTTCAATACATTTATAGTGTCCTTTGTATAATTAAAGTAAATGTGGGTTATTAATGAAATACGAGAGTCAGCCGTTATCAGTAATAATATAACATGAGAGCTTGCAAGAGAGTGAGATTAAATTGACAATTTAATTCATGTATAAAAAATCACATATGCCACAGTGCAATTGTCACTTTGACAGCGGCAAAAGTAAGCTTTAACTTTCACAGCGTCAAATACACTAGTGGTTTTTTTCACTTATTCATTTGTTCATCAATATCACTGTTCCTAGTATGAATTTCAATAACTGCGCTTTTAATAATTGTACATTAAAATAAAAATGTGTTTATTTTTAATGTTTCATAAATAGAGTTTGCATTGATATGTTTCCAAATTTCTCATTCATTAAATTGTCCTGCCGAATTACACTCGAGGTTTGTATTGATATTGGGTAAATTTGTGTTGTTCAAATTCTAAACTGTTTCCTTTAGCAATTTGACTCGAATAACTATCAACCTAAACACACTCCACTTGACAGTTATTCTCGTCAAATTGCTAGAAAACAGTTTCTCATTAAACAACCCAAATTTACCCGATAAAATACAAACCACTTGTGCAATTATAAGTAAAAATAATTTGACAGATTTTTTGAAAACTTGTTGCCAGGCAATAGTCACGAGAGCCCGCAGAGCTCGAGTGGCTATTTCCAAATGGCAACAAAATCTGACAAATTATTTTCTAATTTATGGAACTCGCGAGTTATATTTGAGTAGATTATTTTTCGATTCACAATTTTTCGAAGTAGTTTCTAAAATCTTTTTCTTTGTTTCTGCATCAGAAAGGGTTCTAAACCGATAATTTCCACCCATTTTGTATATCGCTTTGACACAATTAGGTAATTATTTTGACAACTATCTGACACTTGCTAGGCAAATAAAAGCCATAGAGATTAGTTCCGAGAACAATCACAAGAGGTTTATTCCCACTATAATAATGACATAATTGGTTGAAACTTACCCTCGTAACAAATAAAGAAGCATTTCATTGGTTTTAATAAACGTCAAAAAATAATCTGTGAAATTAGCAAGATAGATCTTAAAGAGTCAAATCAATATGACATCTGTCTAAAAGTGGCTGATATAGACGACGATATTTTTTATCTGCAAAAAACATATACTCACTTGATTTACTGCGCAACTGAGCTGGACTGCGAGTATATAGAGTGTGCACGGATGAGGTATCTTATAGGTGAAAAATATTTAAATATTAGTTTGAGTGAATAATGTTATTCTCGATAGAACGTTCTGCTTTTTTGAAACCCCATAAAATGGAATGAAATTCAAGTTTTTAAAAACCTTTCTCATTTTATAGCCAACTTTATGAAAACCATATGAATTTCTTGCACTCGATTTTGCTAATTAGAGGATGGCTGGATGAATATTTTCCTTGGCGATGGATAGGACGTTATGGACTTATATTTTTTCCGCCATGATCCAATTTTAGAATTATAGTGATTCCTCAATACAGTCCATGTTTTGTCGGTCTGTTTAAGATGTACTCACGAAATCTTTACCAGTAAGAGCTGCTTGCCATTGCTCCATATATCGCAAATGAAATTCCAGAATCTAGTGACTTTATAATATTTCCATAAATTTCTCAACGATATCAAACATTTAAATATACGATTCTTTCTCAGGGTCCTAGATTTATTGAATAAAATTATCCTATATTTCAGTACCGTGAAACGTGCCTGGCATGATCCATCGTCGGTTGAAGATAATTTTACAGTTGAATATGTTGTTTGACAGGATTCGATAAAATTGGAAAATATAGGAAAACTTTGCAAAGAGACGTGAAATTCCCTCTCGACATTTCGGCTCCGGCGATAAATGAACAGAATATTTTTGCATGGAAACTTAAAATATGTCCACTCATTTGTCAACGTCCGAAAGAAAATAGTATCACGTCTCGAGTGTACGTCATTTAGGGTTATGAACGTCGTAGTTCTGGTAGTAGCTGCAAATAACGGAAAAGTTTTCGGAATCGAACGATATATATGTCATGTCACATGTCGCTTTTAAGTTTTACGTATGTCCAGTTGAAGTCAACGAGGGTCTAGCTCGAAATGTCTTTTAGAAACATCAAACTGATATGGGAACAATCATTGACATCAATAATGAAACAATATTGCATTACGAGTCCAGAAAGTATGCTTTTCTCGGGAAAAGCCGCTTTTGTGGATAGGTAATGAATGAAGCTTTTCATTATAGACCGGGAAATATAGACCGAAAATAACCATTTCGTGTTTTACCATTTCGGCAGGCTACTTGCTCAAATTGTTTAACAACAGGCGTTGGACTTAGACGGCCTGTAACTACATTATCTCTTAACGAATATTAAATTTTCCTTTTTCATATCAAAGGTATTTTCGCCCGGAAATTATATATTGAAAAAAGTGTTTCAATATATGACTTATTCTATTTTAGAACTAAGGTCATATTAAATAATCGCTCCCATTGTTGCAAAATAAGTTTGGAATGAAAACTTGTTATATGTTGTGATAATTAATGATGAAAGCTCTGGATAAAAATAATTTTTGAATCGCTGAATGTCGCTCAAGCTAGTGTAGATCGATAATAACGCTTTAATTTTTTTTTGCTTGGACTCACGTCATTCAGCCAGAAAACGCTTTAACTTGTTAACTATTTCACTTACAGATTTCAGCTTGGGTACATAATGTCTGTGAGTGATTTCACGAAACGCCGGGACACGACAGTGATGGGAAATTGTTTTAAAATTGTTCATTCAACATTGCATAAGCAATGATTTTTTATCGATAACTTTGGACACAATTTATATTACCAAGTCTAGTTTTGAAGGTGTTTTGAAAACGAACTTTTTTTGTGAGACCCGAGGGGAAAAATATATGGGACAAAAACGTTAAATTTTGTTAAAATCACAGTTACGAATGTTTGTTGAACAATGTGCGGTTCAATTTGACAAACTTTTCCTTTTGTTTGTGTTTAATACTACCTGTACACCAAAAATCAGCCTGCCAAAAGAGAACAATGCTGCTGACCCTGTATTTCCCGGTCTAATTATATCTTTCCGAAGACAAAAACCAGTGACTATTGACTGGAAACTCCTATTCTCCAACATAAATGATTGAATATCAACCTATTAATCCAATCAACGGCTTCAAAAATCAATAGTTACTTCTTCCACAACGAGCTAAAAAGGGGAACGTTTTTCCAAACGATTAATTTTTTCTACGACTGCTATGGAAAATAGTTCTTTTCCCACAATTTACGAAACTACAAAGTGTCACTTTGCCTAAGCCGTGGGAAAGATTGATAAAATCGACAAAAACTTAGTATGCTACTGTCACCTTCAAATACCTATTTAGTTGTCACAAAACTGTCAGATTATATTGGAAGTTTTTAAATTCGAAATGGTAGTTTCAAATAACAGAGCATTTAATGAAAAGAAATGACGTTCCAGGTTTGACCATACAACATTGTACAAATTTCACCATCAACTATAATTTTGGATGAAATCATTTGACAGTTTAGAGATGGGATACTTTTAGTGTTATTTTTGTTTTTACTAGCCATAGTTACTTCACTTGTATTTTTTAAATTTGTGCAGTTGTAGAAAAAGAATAGTGTGCAACATGTGGGGAGAAGTGCTTTTCTCACTCGTGTGCCTGCGTCCCTCGCCCTTCGGGCTCGTGCCACAAACTTCCACACTCGTGAGAAAAGTTGAACTTTCCCCACTAGTTGCACAATATACTATTGTCAACTTTCAAAGCTTCGACGTTTTTATTGGGGATCAGTAAAGTTGTATGATCATTTTTCACAATAGGATTTCACTTTTTACAAACACTCCATGCTAAATGGCAGCCAAGTTTGACCCAAAAACAAAAAACGTCCTCCAAAGTTTTAGTTTTCAGATAGCACGAGACGTCTTAAGATTTGGGGGAATGATTACGGTGCCAAGATTTAAAACTGAAGCCTATAGACGGTCCTTCAAATATCAAATTTATCACTTGTACATTGTACAATCCCTTACCTAACGGTTTTAAAACATTAAGTATTGGCAAGTTTATTTTCAATTGTAAAAATCATTTGTTGACTGGTCAATGATAATGACTTTGGCTAGTGTTTAATTACCTACCTAGTATTTTTGTTTTTGTTTTCATTATAAATAATATAACTGTAATAAATATTTAAATTATATAATTCGCAGCGATTTTAGGGTTAAGTGGAAGAGCATGGCTTGCAGGTACTCTGTGTAGGTACTTGCAAGAAATGAACTTCGCCCTTTATTTCTCTATTACTTGTATGTATACATTATTATTACCATTGTTTTTGTTTAGAGAAATAATAAAGACATTATTATTATTATTATTATTATTATTATTATTATTATTATTATTAT
>CAJUYI010003055.1:0-14919 GCA_910591695.1 Galerucella pusilla | reverse complement strand
ATTATTATTATTATTATTATTATTATTATTATTATTATTATTATTATATGTTCGTTTTATACCCTATCTAAGTCTGAACGTCTTAGTCCCAATATATAAATGAGAATTAGCAGTAGTTACTTTTTATTTTAATACCTACTATAGATAAGTATCCCCAAACCCAGTTACCCATGACGTCTTTTCATGCCTTTTGTAGGTCTGTATGAGACCAAAAATGGATCTTATGAAGATGTCTCAAAGACGTCGTTATTTTTAACATACGGCCTCTAAGTGACGTCTTTCAGACGTATTTAAGGCGTACTTGGACGTCTTTAAGACGTAGTCAACGTCTAAGAAAAAATATATCTTAAAGGCGTCTTATAGATGTCATTGTGCTATCTGGGTTACTAACTACTCCTCATCTGCTTCTTCAGGGATAAAATTGCCACCTATGTCTGCACTTAATTCCTTCAGGGTTCTTTCCAATTTGTCGCAAGTTCTTACCTGAGTTTAAATTTTTCCTTTTCAGTTAATCATAAAAATATTAAATTGAATAGTTGAGGCTTTTACTTGATGTAGATCCATAGTAAGTTATGAAATCAAACAATTTTATTTTGTAAAATCTACATTACAATTATATTATACCTCCAACGTTTGATAAAGCTACTGTGTTAGCGAAACGCGTCACTTTATGTTTAAATTACAATGTAGATTTTACAAAATAAAATTGTTTGATTTCATAAAATATTAAATGTAGGTATTATTACAATAAAAGTCAAGTTAAATTATATCACTGTATTTTACAGCCTCTCCCATAATAATAAAAATTTGAACATGGCATGTCGAGGTGCCGAAAATCCAGCTTTATTTACTTTCGCGATTTGCATATTTTTATTTTATAAATGATCTCTCATAAAGTGTTTGCATATAAATTTTGTTGTCCTTTATAATTAGAGGATTCGTACCGGCTACGTATGAAAATATTTCGATAATAATATGATAGAGAGAAGGCGCCATTTGAGAATAGTACCGGCTCTTGAATTTTCGACCATAATGTGTCTTTGTCTTTGTATATTTTGAAGCATAAGCTTTGAATCTTATAAATTTGCGGCTGTTTAAAAAGGGATGTGCAAAGTCAATTTTGTTGAGAACAAGGAAACAATTTGGGAGTGTCTAGACCTTACTATTTCGGCTCCTAAAATGTGAAAAAAATTATGACATTCCAATTGAAAAAAAAAGGTAGAACGTGTCGCGGGACACGCGGTAGGAACTTAAGTTCCTTTTAAGCAAAAAGTATGTGATACATTTGACGTTATAGATAAACCAGACTCTCACGCGGCAGACCCGGGTTCGATTCCCCGTGAAGTTGTTTTTTTTATTGTTAATTTTATTTTCAAACAGGTGGACGTTTGGAATATTTAGCAGAATATTCATTATTATAGATAATGGTACGGTACCCTTCATGAGGGAGTCCGACTAGCAGCATCTACTTATAACAGCGTCGTATATTTAAAAAAGGAAACCGTAGCATTATACAAATTGGACATTCAAGAACTGTACGTCTACCACAAAATTAGTGGAAACATGAAATTGAATTGTTAAATTTTCAATTTGAAGTTATATTACAGTTTATAGAAATTTTTATTTCCTAGATTTTTTCTTAAGTGGGTCGTAGAAAAAATATTCTGCTTATGGAAATAATAGTAAAACTTTATCCGAACAAATTCAAGTAGATTACCAGCACTGCGAATACCAGCTATGCATAAAATTTTAATATAGCATCGGTGGCTCAGTGGTAGAATGCTCGCATTCCACGCGGGCGGCCCGGGTTCGAATCCAGGCTGGAGCATATGAATCGCTGCTTCGTAAACGAGACAGAGACTAAGGAGAGAGCACAAGCACGAAGGCAAGGCACATAACGAAGCAAGGTAACATAACGTAGCGTAACGTAACGCGTAACGGTCAGATCTTTTGCGTCGCGACCCCTGGTCGCTCAAACATAACCTGGCGTAAAGAACTAAAGTTCCAAAAAAATAAAGACATTCGCCCAGTTCACTAATGGACCACCCTGTATACATGGATATAATTTTAAAGTGTTTTATGTTAATCAACCTTCTAAATGAATATGTGAGTTATAGACAATGTAACCACTACAGAGGTTTGCAGGACCCTGTATTTGAAGAAAATTGTGTAAGTAATGTTATTTCAATCTTTCCTCGAGCCGTCACTGTTTGCAATGAGTTCCGCTTTGCTGTGATGAAGGAAAAAGATCGCATATAAGATGTAAATCAAATTCCGAATCACGCAATCGCTGTATAATGTATTCGCTCCTCGCTGTTACATTTTCTACTATCTGCTTCCATTCAGAAAGCCATTCCAAGTCAAATAAAGTCAAATAGCTTTATCACTAAAAACTTGATTTTTATAGTTCGCAATATCTAAGGAAAGTGTATGCAAAATTAAAAGGAATTCGAATATTGTCGAAGAAGAATATTCGCGGAAATCAGAGGAAATATTGTATTGAATAGTGCATTTACGCTTTTCACACTTTTCTATCGGAGTGGTTGATGAAAAAGCCATCCATTAGCTACAAAAAATTTGCTTTGTATTAATAAATACATTATAAAATTGGAAATTATTGGAAAAATATTTTACGTGCATCACATTTTAACACTTTGTTAATATTTTATACACACATATTCGCAAAAAGAGAAACTGCATTAAAAAATAGGAACAAACAGTGGAAAAATAGTATGAGTACTATTGTTCAACGAGTGACGAAAGTATAATTATTAGCATAATAGCATAATTTTTGCTATTGGTGGGAATGGACGCTTTATCAGGTCTCCTAACACCTTGCATGCCTATTTTTTCAAAAAAATATAAACTTTTCTTTTAAAACTACTTTAAAAATCATAAAATATGAAAGTCCGCCAAAACGCGCTTTACGTCATAAAGATAGCTGTCCCATGGTGTGACGTCATTTGTTTACGTTCTTAATAACTTGAGACCTTCTTATTTGTGTATCACGCTCAGAGTTCTTGTGACCTAATTTGTTTCTGAAAGCTTTAAAAATGGATAAAGCCGAAAAAAACTTTGTATCCCAGGTATTGCATTGTTCCAGAGTGTAAATCAACGTGTATTAAAACTCCAGACAAAATATTTGTTACTTTACCTGGTGGCGCAAGCAAAAATACACTTTTGTTTGTGAAGACCATTTTGATGTAAGTAAGTACCTACTTCTATGCTGGTAATTTTTATTCTTAAATAGTTTGAGGTTATGTACCTATATGTCTAGGAATCAACCATAAAAACATCATTTTCTTACGACCACACATCGAAATATGGTTGGTATATATTATATAAATAAAACAGAGTTTAAATCGTACTTACGATAATGCTTTAACTCCTCTTATTTCCTCTGCATCAAAGCAGCTATTTGACTTCATAAATTCAAGCAGCATAAATGAGTCTACTTTGGGCAAGTTATCAGTTTGTGCTTTTACAAAACCTTGCCTAGGCATATCTTCACTAACAAAATATGAAGGAATCGTCACTGAACACTGAACTAGTAAATAAAATATATTATTCCAAAAATTTTAAAATATCCTCGGAAATATCGAATATTAATGTCCACTTTCCACTCTACGTTGACTTTTAGAAATAAAAAAAAAGCACTCAATGATCTCAAACAAACATATAAATGATATTTTTACGTCGATGAAGCAATTAATAATTGATGAAAATACAATATAAACACACAACTACACATAACCTAATGCAATACCGGCCATATTGACATAAAAGTGAACACAAGAGATATGACATCACACGTATCATCGGTAGCGTTCGGGAATCCTCGGGTTGTGGTCGGAAAGGGCATTGAAATTTGAATTTTATTTTAAAATTTGGGAGTAATTTCCAATGGAAACTGGTATATTCAAAGTCCGAGGGACCTCACCTGGGTTAGGGTAGCGTTACCAGAATTGGAATGATCCCGGAGGCTGAATGACACTGTTCTCTATAAACACAAGAAAATAGGGGTAGTCACTAGCTTGACTTTTGGACTGCACGTTGATTCAGCAGCTCCCTCCCTCCCGGACGGTCTCTTCGGACGCCGCAAGGTGCTGTATTGCACAAAACAGGTTCAATTAGCCAGGGTTTTTCCAAGCCTGGCATCTGGACCACCGGTTGCTGAGACTCTCTCTCTCTCGTCACCCTCACTACTCTTCCCGGGCTTTTGGTCTGGGATAGTTTGTGGGTTCAGTGGAAACAGTCTCTGCTCTGTGTGGGGATGAGACAATTATTACAATTGTGACCACACATCCATTGCATCGTTAATCAAGAGAACCGCCTCGACCGTAGGGAAGTCGCGTATAGCGAGAGTTGTGACTTTTTATTGTGAGTCTCTCAAGTGACTTCTTCATTCAAAAAAGTAATATAAGTAGATTCCACACAGTCAAGTGTTTAATCAACAGTTTCATAACACTATTTTCAAATTAAGTAAGATAAAGAAACTTTTCCAGATAGCAGTTTGGGTGAGTTTTGGAAAGCCATCCTGTATTTTGAAAATAAACCAAACTACTGGAGGTCTGGTTTAACTATGTCAAATTTGATAAAAAAAGTTAGTAATACGTTTTTTAACTACTCTAATTTCAAAATAACAAAATAAAACCATTCAATTTGTGACGCCCTGTACACTCTACATGAAGAAAATAGAGAAGGTACGAAGAAAATGTCATTCAGCAAGGTAATGATAATAATATTATAACAACAATAGCAACCTTGTTAACAAAATAAGGTTTGTTCCAGCTAGCATGTTTGAACCGTTCTCCAATCGCTTCAAATACTATATAGTGCACAAGCTCGAGTTGGGAATGGACACATCAACTTAATCACCCTTTACAGAAGGTACAGTTTTTCATCTGAAGCAGTTCCAAGAACGATACTATAAACAGTTGGAACGCGAAAGAAATACAGCATTTGCGCAATTCCAAGAACCATTATATGGCCAGTTAGAACAAACCTATTGTGTACGCCAGAGAAGTTGACCGTTTTATGTGTCCTGCTAGTGCCAATTTACGTTTTATTGCCACAACTTTCAAGTATATGTATAATCAGAAATCCTTGAAAAACTATAATTTCACACTTCAAATATTATTGTCATTCAGTTAAATTCACTCATTACTTCCGATCTTTTACCTCCTCACTAATATGCTAAAATATTTGATCTATTTATAGTCTTTGACAGTGTAAACTACCTTGAAGACAAACAATAAAGCATGCAAATTGATGCAGGTAAATAAAGGTCTTGGGAACCTCTCAGATGAGGCCGGGTCTCATTATATCATCTCGGACCTTCTCGGTTATAAATCAATTGTTTCATTATTAAAACATACGCTCGCTTCTCGGGAAGTCGGTAATCAAATTATTATTTTTGTTTTCGAGATGGTATCTCATTATCTCCTAGTGAGATTAAGGCATGATTTATCATTTTTCAATCCTTTCCTATTAGCATACTACCTACGCATAGTAGACTCAATGGGTTCGGATAATAGTTTTTTTTATTGATATTGCAACGTCGTATCGCTTTGAAATCGTTGGATCAGTTTTAATTTCTCAGGATTAGTATGACAGTAGCAGTAAACAGGAAAATCAAGAATATTTGTTTCCGAAAAAATCGTACAAGAAACCTGATCTCTCACCAGTTTTAGCAGCGCTCAATATCGGAAAAATATACACACAAAATAAATCCAATTCATGTCATAGAAACTTCATCGGCTACTTTTCTGATACTGTTTACCGTACTATGAAGCTTTCATTCATGGGTGTAGCCAGCAAAGGGCAGGGGGGGGCAATTCCCCCCCTGGAAGCAAACACAAATAGAAATTTTTTTGAATTTTGATAAAAAAAAATTCCATTGCTCAATCACAGAATAAATCTTGTGGTCAATGATACTAGCAAGCTACCAGAAATAAGAAACACAATTACAAGGCTCCGTGAGACCAGAGGGCCCAAGATATATAAGAGCATACAAAAATTTTCGAAAAGCTTCACTGAAATTGTTGAACCACAAAACATCCATTAGTCGAAGAAAACTAGGAAACAAGAAAATCTGCCTACCAATTGCACTGAGCAGTTACTGAACCAATCCTAAGCTTAAACATAATTGCAAGATACTCTGCAATTTTGGAACCCGTTGTAAACGTTTTACAAGGTGAAAATATGGATTTGGTTATGGTGAAGAATGTATGTATGTATGTATGTATGTATTTTGGAGTGACATTCACTGAGACCTAGAAGATGTATTGTGCCCCCTTACTTCTACTCAGTTTCTGGGGAGAGTCTCAGTAACTGGAAGTTCCTTTAGTCCTATTTCCCGGAGAAATTTCAGGATGTCTGCAGGTTTCAACTTAGGCGAATGTTCCTCTTCTATCCAGTAATCTCCTAGGTGCTGTGCTCTAGAATTCTGAAGTGCTGTGCAGTTGGAAAGTATGTGGATGGAGGTTTCTTCTTCCATTTCACAAAATCTGAATTCTTCTTCCTCCACTATTTTGAGCTTTTTCAGGTGCCCATTCAGGCGACAATTTCCCGTTAGGATTCCTGTTAAAACTCTTAGCGCAGTTTTACTTTGTTTTATGCATTCAACAAGTTGTAGTCACCCAGAAGAGTCTTTGATTGTATAAGCCCTACTAGATCTTTCCAATAGTCAGATCTTCTCTTTTTATCGGCTTTAATTATTTCTTCCAATATTACATTGGGGCTGATTCCGTAAAGGGTTCAGGCCCCCAGAAAGGTATTTCAGTCCCCCTCTTTGCTAGTTCATTGGCTATTTCATTTCCTTGGGTGGGTTGGGTGATGTTTCTGCAGAATTAGATTTGTCGTACAATATGAGGAAGAGAAAGAATTTAGCAGAAGACAAATTGAAGGACATTGAAGTGGCTGCACTTTTGTAGGAAGTTGATGTTTTTTTCCCTGCAACAAGGCTCGCACTCTCAATATTAAGTGCTGTCCCATCCACTACTGCTACCGTGGAAAGATTGTCCAGTACCTGGTTCTGGAGTACAATGCGTGATGACAAACTAACTGGGTTGTGTTTGATGAGTGTGCATCGAAAATTTTATTAGTAGTTCAATTTAAGTATAGATAATTGAAATCCCGAAGTTTTATTCTCATTTGCCTTTTCTTTCTATCCCAAAATTTTACATTTTGGATTACCATGGACCATGGTTTGCCCCCTCCTGTTATGAATCATGGCTACGCCCTTGCTTTTATTACTAAATCCGTAAGGCCAGATACCGAGCCAACGAAATATTGTAAAACGTTCTTCACTTTCACTTATTTATTTTACAAGTTGCTTTTAATTCGGGGTGCATTGTTTCACTTCCATCGTTACTGCAATTCCTTTCAACCACTATTTCCCATATCATTCTAACTGTTAATTATAAATAAACAAAGTATAATAATTTTTAACATAAAAATAGCTTGATACCTACATATTTTCTTTGTAATATTCCGATTTATCTTGGATATTATGTAGTTTCCAGCCATATAATATTTCTCCTTTGTTAAATGATGCTCAAATGACATTTCCAGAGCGTGAATTTTTTGTTCGGTTCCTTGGGAACTTGCTTTTCACTTTCCTAATCTGTTTTCGCGAACGTTGTAATATGGCGCATTTCCCTTTCTGAGTTGGAATCCTTTGTTTACCGAAATGTAAAGGAAGTGTTGTTAGCATTTTTTATCATTACACTCTAAAAAATATCATAATAACCAATTACACGCCTTACTTTCAAATGAAAATACATTTTATTCAAACGGATGGAACTTCACGTAGTATGGAGAGTAATAGATATATTTCTTTTTTGTAACTGTTCAAGAAAGTGATGGAAAACTTGACTGACCACTAACAGAAATTACTATTTGTAGACCAAACAAGCCAACATTCTATGGGCACACTGTTTCAAATTTCGTTCCATAGTTTAATCCCAATAATTCACTCACTTAATGTGATGAACGTTACCTAACACCACTGGTTTTTTTTAGCGTATGTACACAAAAACCCATACTTCATTCTTTTTTTTTTCCATTTCGCTGCAGGGTTGAAAAAAGTGAGCTTAATTATAATTACTCTGACGATATAACAATGTGCCTCCACCGGATGCAAAATAAAATATAATTATATAACTTTTTCTACCATTGAAATTGTTCCCACGTATATTTCTGTATAGGTACTTTTATTAAGGATAAATCACTCGGAAATTTACTATAAAAAAAACTGGTCAGAGCAAACTAGAACGTCGCTATTGGTCTTAAAATAAATGTTCCAAACTATAAAGCAGTTCTGTATGTTATTTTTTTCCTGAGAATCTGTGACTGAGACAGGCATGAAACCAACAAGTTCTTCAGGTTGAGGTATTCAACTTTCCAAGGGCTGTACACAGGGCTGGGTACTGTCTCCCCTACTGTGATCACTATTGATGGAAGACTTAGAGTGGTCGAAAGAAGAAGGGTAGAACCCTTCAAAGACGTCGTGCATCTTTAAACCTCAGCAAAACTGTGATAGTTACTTTCACAAAAATATGGAAACTGGAGAATCCTATTAATTACAAAGCCAAACTATCCTCGTGGATCTTAAGACCCATACAGATCTATTAGATATATTATGTGATGATTGTTAGACTAGTGATAACGGCCCAAGCAAATTTCCATGATATAAGGAGGCTGGTTTGTCTGGCAATTACTGGTCAGCTATGAAAACAGTACTGAAAGTCACTGTATTCTTGGAATGACTTGCCTACGAGCACATAGTTGTTGGTACACAGGTTGCTCAAACACATTATCAACTCCAGGTGGATACAGTCGCAAACCTGGGATAGGAAACTGTAATTCACGCGAAATGACAGCCAAAACAGCCAGCTTGTGTCAACTATAGTTAAGTAGCAATTATATACTTGTGAATAATGTGAAATATATGATACACAATTGGTGTTGAGAAATCCAGATTTTTGGTTCACTGGCTTTCCAATTTGAGGCTCTTGAAATAAGCTTAAAGCCTTCAATTAGGAATACTACTATGAGTAGTGTCATTATAAAAATAAAGACTATTGAAAATTGGTGAAAAATGGAGTACACAAAACCTACGTATCAAGAAAATGGGAGTTAAAGTTTATCTGGCTATTTGTTCTGTTGGAAATTCCACCGTCCACTGTAGAAATTTGCTCAACGGTATCTCGATCATCAAGGCCGCTTTGTGGTTTCCTTGGAATTAAACAATATCGACCACGCGATTACTATTAGTGAACTTATAACGAGATTAACACCTAAAGTTTACTATACTACGTATTACAATTTCTTAAGGCATAAAGGGATCAAAGTTTATTCTATTTCCGTAGGCTACTATCATTTTGTTGGGAAAAAAGGAGCTATTTTGAACTGAAGAGAATATTTTCCTAATTAAACAATATATTACAATAAAATGTGAAGCTTGATGGCACTGTATTAATACCCCTGCTGCATCACGTTGTATGTTCAGTGCTAATAGAGCTTGTTTGCTCTCAGTGCAGGCTATTATGTTTTTGTAAAAATTCCTTTTCTGGTTAGGTCTTTCGAGGCAATTGAGAAACCGGCCAGTTTTGTTCGAACTCAGCTGGTATTTTTTCCCATTCTCCACTCAATTCTTATACTCAGCTCCACATCCTGAGCCGTCTCTGGTTTTTGAGCTGTCTCAAACAATTTCCAAAATTCATCTATATTATTATAAATAATATTATTTTTACTTTCTTATGTGCCCTATAAGTTGCTCCATTTATAAACTGGGGAAAAGGGAAGGGCACAGAACAATATTATTTGAATAATTTTCTGTTCGTTATTCTTATGCATATAGTCAACATCACTATGAAAAATATGCAAATTTACATATATTTAAATCATCTTATTATTTTTCCTTAAACTTCTTACATAACAGTGGATATGGTAAATATATTCAGAAAAGGATATTTTCGAGATAAAATATTTTCAGCTTCGTTCTATTATCTCTGATTAAAATGGCCATTGCGATGAATTTTTCGGTTATAAATTCAGGAACGGTATGACGATAGCGGAACAATTTGAATAAGTGGAGAAGAGGAAATAAATATATCTTATTATTTGATATAGGTACGCGGTATATAACCAGATCAAAAAGTATGACGGGTTTCAAAATGTATTCACTCGACTCTGTATAAATTATGGTTCCACTTTTATACAATGAAGAACGTTTTGAAAGAAAAAAATAGTTCAACAAGTTCTTTTCTACCTTATTTTGTTTGGCAGTAAAGATAAAAATGAGAGTGCCAACACATATATTTCATAAAAGAATATGAAATTGAATGCTATAGGGCTGCATGGGCTGCAGGCATGAGTTAACAAAAAAAATGAATCAAAGCAACTTTACCAAAGGTAGCTGCTTTGACTAAATATTGTAGCGATAATCAAGAAGAAGAGGATGCTGACAGGAAATATCGGATCTTGGAAAAAGGGTAGACTTGGAAAGTTGAGTACAAGCAAAAGGTTGTGAGGAAACCAATAAAGATCAAACATGAATATAAGAAGAAATGCAGTAGTCAGCAGTACACAGAAATAAACTGGATTGAAAATGATGAAGCACCAGCACTTCAGCGGTGATTCCTGTCCAGTATATTTTGCGTCCAAGTCCAAATCGCAACAAAAACCTGGGTTGATGTTGGTAAAGATGGCTAGCATACAATAAGATGTAATGATTTTGATAGAAAGTAAGTCGGTAGTGACGCCATATTTTTTCCAAATTGCCTTTTTCTTAATGCCTGGTAAGTATGTAGCCATGTATACAATGATATTTCTCAGAGTGGATGAAACGTGGAATACGATTTTCAATGATTGTTTTTCTTAGTTGAATACAATTTTTTTCCATGTTACTTGTAGTTGACAGACATAGATAAAGGAGGGTTCTCTCATAAACAGGTCTCGTCGGAAATAAACGGGACTCGAGAGAATCAGCTAAGTTTTTTCCCAGTCAAGGTGCTACTCGTATAGTTAGCACACATATCGGTCTGTTTCGGTATATTTTTTTCATCCGAATAGATATTTTTATAGTTTTATTTTTCCTAAGAGAAAATGTTAACGATATTTCCAAACTTACGAATTATAGACGTAACAAACACAGTAATATTGGTAAGATAAGTGAACTTATCAGAGGAAATATTCTCGTAATAAAAAATACTAAAAGCTTCATTCGAAGTTATGTTCCTAACGAAAACTAGTGAGTGAATACCAAGCAATGAGCTGGAGGTTTTCAGACTAGAAATTTGTGTTTGTTTGGTCTGGTATCTAACATTACGAAACTAAGATACAAGTGAGAGCCGGAAAAAGGTTTTCGAAGTGAAACTTCAATTACATCGCCTCAAAATTTTCCGTCCATCTTTCGTATGTCTCATGAAAAAGTAGGGGTGAAGTTAAAGGCGCAAGTTGAGATAACAATTTAACAATAATTGATTCAAATATTTTTGAACGTTAAATACAAGGAATCATTTTTGACGATTAAATCAACCATAAAAAAGTGTCAAATATAATTGGTTGATTGAACAAAATTTTCAATACATGAAATAACACTTTGAAGATATTTAAAGTAACGTTCAATAAGTATAGTTGTGTCAATATTCTGAATATTTTGGAGCTATGTTTCGAAATTGTTAAAATTACCTTCTTAAAGAGTTCAATTATCGTTCTTTAATTGTTTATATTACCTTTCGAATTCAATTACCATTCTTATATAATATTGGTCTAACATACGCAAAATATTACTAATATTGTCTTACAATGTTGGGTACATTGTTCCTCAAAATATTAAACGTTGTTCAAACGTGCTACTCACCAGAAAAAGTCTATACTACGTTCTTGTAATAATAATACATTTTAAATATATTGAATTACAGATATACGATGTGGAACAATATACTTAACCTCATTTAAATATTTGTTGTAACGTTTTCGACTGTCAAATGTACGCTGCATTGAAAAAAAAATATTTAATGAAATATGCTTTATTTCGTGAAATTTCGACAAATACAAAAATAATTTTTAGGAATAATGTAGATTTTACTACACTTGAACAAAATAAATAAAAACAGATCTAAGGTTCCTAAATACGAAAAAACATTTTATTTAAGATTTGATTCAGTTCACATAACAATTTATTGAATAATGAGTGCATAATTCGGTACTTACCTTGATTGTTTTTACTCCAACAAAATAGATAACATTCACAAGCACATGCACGATTGCACAATCATTGCACAACTAAAAATCATGGCGCGTGCTAAGGCGGATAGTTGTAACACTCCTCGTGGCCTTTATGAATACTCAAATTTAAAATTTTTTTTTTATTCTGTTGTTTAACGTCGGTCTATTTTTGCGACTGAGGCTAATCACCGACGCCGGGAGCACTCTACCCCTAACCGGAAATTTTGGCGAACCCACTAGTGTTCCAACCAGTGGTAGCGTTCTTTAACGAGCCCAACATCCATGGACTCGGGACCATGATGAAATAACCATCTAATTACTTCAATTAATTCATAGGTGGTTAAGTAAGCTCTTTGAATTGATTGACTAGCGCAAATTGGTTTTTGGTGTGAACCAAAAGAAATATTATTTTGACAATTTAATTCATGTATAAAAAATCGCATATGCCACAGTGCAATTTTCACTTTGACAGCGGCAAAAGTTAGCTTTAACTTTTACAGCGACAAATACACTAGTGGTTTTTTCACTTATTCATTTGTTCATCAATATCACTGTTCCTAGTATGAATTTCAATAACTGCGTTTTTAATAATTGTACATTAAAATAAAAATGTGTTTATTTTTATTGTTTCATAAAGAAAGTTTGCATTGATATGTTTCCAAATCTCTCATTCATTAAATTGTCCTGCCGAATTACACTCGAGGTTTGTATTGATATTGGGTAAATTTGTGTTGGTCAAATTCTAAACTCTTTCCTTCCCTGGGAAACAGTTTCTTATTACAACCCAAATTTACCCAATAAAATACAAACCACTTGTGCAATAATTATAAGTGATAAAAACAGAAGATTCATATAATATTATCAAACTTTGGGTCAATTAATTTTTGGTACTCAAAGTAAAGGTGTAAGAGACAGTTAAATCAAAGGTTGAGTGCGTGTTGAGGCAATATTTTGATTGTTAAATGAACCAAAATAGTTTAAAAAAAAGTGGGTTTTGCTTCAACGTGCGAAAAGCGATTAAGTTACTTATCTTTTTGTTGAAACAACATAATTATAAATGACACATAAATGTTGTCTTAACCATTTTATTTTTCTCAGTGCATGGCTAGCAGCAGCTGACCGTGTAGTAGGTACCTATTTATTTTCGCACTCATTCGTGAAGAAAAAATATAAAGAATTGAAACAAGCATTGGTTTGATTTCAGGAAACCACGACGCAAGTGAAAAAAATTTCCCTCTGCATCGTTGTTTCGTGAAACCACACAATGTTTTTTTTATTTTGTGAGTACATTCGAAGTTTCGCTTTCAACTGAAAACATCTTTGCTACGATTTGAAATCCATCCTACTTATGAATGAAAAGGAAGATTTACATGTTTTTCAAATCCACTTGCTTGCTAATTCCCTGGAAATACGCAGTTGTGTCGGTTTTTCGCTTTAAAAAAATTACGATTCGTGTGTCCTTAGGCTCAAGAAAAAATGATTCATTCATTAAATGCGTGTAAATCTGATCCAACATTGTCTGGAAACGAGTGATGAGTGAGAGTTTTCTTTTTTTGTATCGCCAGTGGCGTGTTGTTTTGAATAGCGCTAGCGCCGTAGAACATAAGATAGTGAACTGAGTATAACTTGTAACGTTGCCACTATTTTTCCAATATCCTGTAGTATATATTTCAGTTTTTTTAATTATTCCTAAGATCACCCTCTTTCGTATCTAGTTGTTAAATTGGGGTATTAATAATTATTTTGGTATATGTTTATTACTTTTAAAACATATTCTTTTTTTAATTTCTTGGGAAATTAAACCACAATATTTTTAAATTCTTTATTTCAACGTTTCTCATGATTTATAATTTGAACAGTTGTTAATCGATACACATTTCAATACACAAAATCACAAAACTGAGTATACATATTTCAAAAACTTAAATATTCATACACAAAAAAACTCTCAAGAAACGCGTTTTATTAACAACATTTCCAATATAAGCGAAAAAAACGCGCTATCCCAATAAAAACCGTTCCTGGAACGTGCACTTCACTGGATTCCATTTCTAGTAGACTATCATATCGTTGGAATGTCATAAAATGAAATATTTCATTTTGCCACAGATATGATCTACTATGAATGGACCTTGATAAAAATTTTATAACAAAATTGTGCAGTCTTAAACTTCAAATAATTTTTGATTGTCCAGTTGTCAAATTTTTTCTGTTGTGTCAGTTAGGGATAAAAATTAATTTATACTTATTTTTTCTTGACAACGGTAGCTGGAACGCTACCGAAACGTTGAAATAAAGAATTTAAAAATATTGTGGTTTAATTTCCCAAGAAATTAAAAAAAGAATGAATAATATACCACAAGGAACATACAGAAGATATCTGGTATATTGTACCTGTATGATTTACGATACCGTTCGCGCAAATCAGTCCGTGCATTTCTTGAAATTTTTGAGTAGGAGACGTCCTGAGTGGGGTCGAAAGAAAAATTGATAAATTGGGGCTTTTGCTTTGCTCTGCTCTCTCTTGCAACTTCCAACCATTGATAGAATCTATTTTTGCCTATTGTTTGCTTAATTGTAGTAAAAGTTTTCTGCGTATTTGGGTACAATTCCAAAATAAAATTTTTCTTGTTGGCTTCGGTGTTATCGAAATGCCTCCCGTTTTTTCAGGTACCTATTTTC
>CAJUYI010003054.1:0-25892 GCA_910591695.1 Galerucella pusilla | reverse complement strand
GATAGTGTAATGCGTTAGTGTTGGTAAGTAAACGTGTGAAGTGTCCTCTTAGATCATTTGAATACATGCTTGTTTGAAAATGTTCCTTTATTGCTGATTAATTTTTTCTAATGTGATTCTGAATACCCCAAATACCATCGTGAATACTGCTAGGAATACAAATTCCATGTAAGGAGTAATGGCATATTTAAAAACATCCTGTAACAAGGGTTAAAATTTGTTTAGATGAATACCAGTCAGAATATATCAGCTGGCTGCTAAAACGTCCTACTGAAATGGATACGAAATTTTCCTATATTCCAATAATCCCATCAGTATATAAACGCGACATCCTCTTTGAAACGTCTTCAGGATATAACGAGTTCTAACAAATCATTTTCGTAGACATCTCCAAGGAATTATCGCGACAAAATTGCTACATCATGGTTATTTGATATGCATTCTATTCACGTCAATTTTATAAGATATTAACAAGTGGGGAGTTTAGGAAGGGCAAAACTATATGAATTTTCCCTACTGGTGTATTCAAATTCAATTTTCAAGTCTTATTTTCACATATACCGCACAAATTTATTAACTGCCAAAATTTCAGGAAATATATTTTAGGATATTTTCTTTATGGTGGTGTATTCATTGTTCTTCTTGTTAATTATTTTGGGAAATTAAACCACAATCTTTTCCATATTTTTCAATGCAACGTTTCGATTGCGTTCCAGCAGACCCCAGGTATTTGAATTGTGAGTCCAATAATCCTATAAGCGTAAAAAGGAGGATAGGAAAATCTTCATACGAGAGAGCAACAATCTTTGTTTTAATGATAATGAATTCTTGAAGGGAAAACATGTACTGAGTCAGTTTCAAATAACAATTATTATTTCGCCAGAATTAATAAACGAAGAAATTAGAAATAGAAAGAATGGCTCATTGTTAGTCAGTACCCAATAATAATGAAAATATTAATTCAACTAGCATTATGTTTGGAAACTAAACAAAGCCTAATATATTTACATTATATATTGGTGAGGTATTTGAAAACATGCTTGGGAAGAAAGGCACCATATTCATTATACATAATATTGAAAAAGTCCAATAGTGGAAGATTTTTCAGTCGAATGTTGTTAAATTTGGCTACCAATGTATAAAAAAGAAATTTTCTAATAATCAATTACCTGCTTTTTCAAGATAGCCGTTTCTATCCAGGCTTTCTCATAACTCATTATTGGAATTGCTGTCAATCAACACACAATTCAAAACACAAAATCCTAAATTTGACTAAGACATACTTATTCTACAAAAACAATCATACCACAAAAAAAGTTACACCGGACGATTTTTATGAAGCATTTCACAAAAAAGCAAAACAGCTTGGAGCGCTACACTTCCAGTGTTTAATAGTATATTATACACGAAGGTGGGAAACACTATTATTATTGACCGAGCACCAAAATTGTTTCGCGAGGGGCTTCGCGCCAAGCGGAATAAGGTGCGAGGCTAATAAATGTCTCCCCCACCATGATATACATACAATTTTCTCCACTATTAGCCTAATTTAATACAACAATTGAAAATAATTCACAAACTCACCTCGAGAAGCTTTTACCCTGTCGGTCGTCTGACTAACTTGTACACTGTCTGTTTTCGCTCCAAGGATTATGTGCGTACTCGATATGTCATCAGTCATTTTTGGTTGAGCGCGAATTTTGAACTAACGGCGTTTTCATTCAAATAATTCAATCTTGATAGGTTATTTCCAGCAGCAAACAATCTCCTGTGCATACAAAATTATGTTGCACAAGTTTTTGTTGAATTGCTATCGCTCAACTTCTCAGTTGGCTAGAAGAAGCAATAATTGTCAACTTCACAGCTTGTAGTGGGGAAAATATATGTATTTCCTACGACCACAAAGAATAGTACTGTATATCGCACTGTACAGTCCCATGGAAAGTGGCTTATACCAACAAGCGTGTGGAATACTTTCCACACAAAAGCGGAATAGTATATTGTGCTAAAAATGGAAAGAAAAACCTTTCCACATATTGCACATTTGCACATTATACTTTTTCTACAACTGCACATATTTAAAGAATACAAGTAAAGTAAATCAATATTAATTTTTATGGTCAATAAACGAAAAAAACACTCAATTATCATATCTCTGAACTGTTAAGCGATATTATTTCAAATTAGAGTTGAGGGTGGAATTTGTATAATTTTGTATGGTCAAATCCGGAACGTCATTCATTTCCATCTCCGTTATATTAATAGAAGAATTTGGAGGTTGATTGGAACTACCTTTCAGAATTTAAGGACTTCCAATATGTCTAATCTAACAGTTTTCCGACAACTAAGTAGGTATTTAAAGACAACAGTAGCATACTAAGTTTTTGTCGATTTCATTTGACTGTCCTTATAAATGTATGTGGCGTGGGCAAACTGTCGTGGGAAATAATATTCCTTACAGTATGAGCAATATTTTGTTTTGGAATTGAATGAGGTATAGCAATTGTAGAAAAAGTAACTATCCACACGCTTGCGGATATACTTGCCACACGCATAATTCCTAATTAGATTTACCTATCTATTTATTGTTTCGGTCCTCACGTTGTGGAATCTACTCATAAAGTTCAAATAATTGGAAACCTTCAGTTCTATTTGGAAAAGCAATTCACATAATTTATAGTCAAGTTAACAAAGCATACGTTGACAAATTGTGAAATAAACTATGTTAACTTTAATTGTAACATTTTTTGTACTAATATGTCAGATATAACTGTTATTAATTGTTAGATTATTTTCTGCTGCATACTTCTCCAATATTTTCAATTTTCTAACAACATCAATTTCAGAATGTGCAAGAATAACAATATCATCTGCATATAGTACTGCTAGAATCTCGTTCACATGATCAATATTTACACCCCGAACTCCACTATCGTAGAAAAATGATTCAATATCAGAAATGAATGAAGAAAATAAAAGTGGACTTAACGGTTCACCCTGTAGAACACCCATTGTTACATTGTATTTTCTAGTAAATCCATCTGAGGCTTTTATTTGAATTGTTGCTTGAGAATATAATGTTATTATAACGCGAAGTATTTTTGCTGATATTCCAAGCTTAAATAATTTAGTCCATAATAGCTTATGGTCTGTTGAGTCGAATGCTCTCAATCAACAAAAATAGCAAATAGCTTGCGTTTTTGATGTCTGATATGTAGCTGAATCACAGAACTCAATGTATAAATACTATCAATACAGCCACGACCTTCTCGAAAGTCGGATTGGGATTCAGGCAATATTCTACAGTCATCGATCCAGGAGGACAACCTATTTAGAATAATGCTGGTGAATAATTTGAGTCCACAGTTTGCCGAAGCTAAGCCTCTGTAGTTTTCGGGGTTATTAACTGGACCGCCTTTATGTAACATGGTTAGTAGAATATTAGCCCAACTTTTAGGAATGAGAGAAGTGTCAAATATAGTATTGAATAATGACGTCAAGTATATAACCCAGTTATGTGGCAAGTTCTTGTAAAACTCATAGCAAATGCCATCTGATCCTGAAGACTTGTTATCCCTAGTTTTACTAATTACAGATATACTTCCTCCTGAGAAATAGTTGTGTCAAGATATGGATGATTAACATCTTGAAAGCTATTCAAGAGAACTAATTTAGGTGGATATAAATTTTCATAAAAACTCTCCCAGCTTTCAACAGATAAAGATTTGGAAGTAAAACTGCCTCTAATCTGCCTGCGTACGGCAAATGCATTCAGAATCAAGTTCACCTTAAATGGAACTACTTGTTATATAGATCCCGATATTGAATGCTCCGCATGTAATCGGAATGAAAAGGAAACATTACATCATCTTCTTTTTGATTGTCCAATATACGTCGTCATGAAACAAAATATTTCTTGTTTGCAGAGTTTGGAAGTATTCATCAAAACTCTACAAAATATCACACTTGTTGAAGCCAGGCAAATTTGTGAATATGTGTGGAATATTATAAGATTAAGGTCATTTATTATCAATGAGTAATTATCTGTTAAGATGTCTTGTTATGTTATATATTATTCTTTTTAAATTGTTTGTTAGTGTAGGTATAACGTATTATGCAATTTGTACTCATACACCCTTGCTGTAAACTTATGTTTTTGAAGCAATAAATTATTATCATTATTATTATTATAACTGTTATTGTGCAACAAGTGGAGAGATCCACACATGTTGCACACTATACTTTTTCTACAACTGCACAAATATATAGAATACGAGTGAAGTCTTCCAATTTTTCTGACAACTCGTCAAAATATACCAAAAGTACACTTCCCGAAAAAGATTTTTTTTTTTGTATTCCTTCTCCACTCTATAAATTTTTCGTACGCCAATTCAAACTTTTTTCTTGAATTTTCCGGCAACAAATCTAAGGTTACTTTTGCAGCTTTTTCCAATATCTCTGGCCGAGTAATATTAAAATCTTCACTATTGGCTTGTTGAACTTATATTTCCAATAGAAATTTGGATTTTTATCAAAGCACGATTGAAACTTCCTTTTACAATTTAAAAACTTCTTATATAATCCGACAGCTTTGAGTCAACTAAGTTGGTATTCAAAGATGACAGTAGCATACCAAGTTTTTGTTGATTTTATTTGATTCTTCATATAAATGTATGTGGCGTGGGCAAAATGCCGTGAGAAATAATATTTCTCACAGTATGAGCAATATTTGGTTTTGAAGTTAAGTCAGCTATGAGAAATACGTCACTTTTCATAGCAGTTGTAGGAAAAGTTATTATTCACCTGGTGCCTTGTACTACAATATTTCCCACTCGTGTAAAAAATTTCACTTTTCGCGTTCTATATATGAAACTCACTCACTAAATAAGGAGTTATCTCTAGAAAAGTTTTAGTTCAACGCTGTTAGGACTACTGTATGAGAACGGAGCTATTACAGTTGCTATTTAGAAAAAAATATCAATGACATCATTACTTACAGGCAGATCACTTTGTACATTTCTGCTCAAAATCATTTGTTTAGCAGAAAATCATTTATTTGATATGGAAAAAAAAGCAAACACATTTTAACCATTTATTAATGTAGTGACATTTTTCAAATGTGAAAAGATAGAAATTCACTCATTATCATGCACTCAAAAACAACTAGGTAGTCGATAAGTCTAGAGAAAAAGTTGACGGAAGCATTGTAATACTCGACACAATCAATCCTTCAGGTATACAATTAAAAAGAGCTGTAGATAAGGTGTCAGTGAAATGTCGGACCAATATGAAATTCAATTTGAATTCTCTCTCGCCTACTAGTGCTTCAATTTTCCTGAGAACACTCCGAACCAAAGCGATCTTACAAAAGAATTTCTCAAATCACCGAACAACTGTGAATTTTCTCATTTTCTTTCCTATCCATTGCTGACGCAAATATTGCTTGAATCCTTGGCGACTACACAGGATAAAATCAATCTGATTACTGGCCAATACTCAGCCGGCTAAATGTTACCCATTCGCACCGAAAACTCAGAGAGAACGATGAACATCCACTTCACTCCTTGTTCAGGAAAACTATATAGTTGAGTTGATTGTTTTATTCATTGGTAATAATAAGAAGGAGGAAAGGATAATATATTTTTCAATCATAATATTAATATTTGTGATGTTATAAAATGGAATTAGATTGAACGGAATAACTTTCAGTCTAGTTAGCATGTACTGTTTGTAAGAATATCCGTAGTAAGTACGCTATTACAGAAAATTATTATTGATATTTGTTGCGGCCGTTTCTACCACAATTTTGTGCTTAGAAACGTTTTCTGCCTTCGATAGAGTGGACTGTATTTCCATAGGAGGCATCAAATAATATGCTGCAATTTGTTAACAAATTAGTAAACTTCATAATAACCTCAACGAACGTCGAAAGTACATACAGATGCGACAATAAATATAGACAAGCCTTTCAGTTTGAAATCGGAATTATTAGGAATAATCCCACTTCTTCTTTCGTAGCTTTTGAATGCATTATTTTATATAAAATATAACTTTGACTTATTAGTTTCGAGTCACTTTCACAATCATCGTGAACTATAGATTGATGGCGAAATGCCAACGGCAAATTGCGGCATTGTGTGGACAGCATTGATATTTCTTTGCTCAGTACGGAGTCTGAAGTGAATTTTTTCTTAATGAATTGTTCACCGCATATTGATATACAAAATAATTGAAGGAGGACATAATTGTAATAACTAGTCAAACTAAAAATCATGATAGTATTGATCGTAGAACATTCTTTTAATTTATTGACTCGTTTGGTCCAAAAATCAGTCGATATTCCCAATGCCACACTGAAAATTTCAGAATATTGTTCTCTAATTGTCTTCCAACAGTAACCTTCCTTCAATTTTTTCATTACTCAATTGAACAAAATTTGTTATGCACGCTTAGAAATGACAGTTTTTGGTTGCTTTACCAATAATAACATTCACTTTGGAGGAAGGATTATAGTTCACTTGTTAAAATATTTTCAGATGATGAAGGAATGTCATTTTCGTAAACATTGTCTATTACAATGGCAAGTTTTTCTCTTATTCGACTGCTAATTTTAGTCGATGTATCAAAGTTTTGATAAAAACAACTTGCAGCATCCTTGGGGCTATATAATATATAATAGTCGTGATAAATTCAGAGTTCTGTGGATAATACCCAGTAAGTCCTTTTCCGAAATACTTCCCAAAAATAATGTTCCAAGCAGGATAAGGTTTCAAAATTCATAAATCGGAGGAATGAAATATTTTTGTTGCTCTGGAACCACCTAGTTTTTGATTAAACTGTATTCTGAAAATTATTAACTTTCCATGAAATACTATTGACAAAACTTTTTCTACTCGTCTATTGGTTGTATCAAATTTATATTATAGGTAATTATAAAAGTCAATGAATATCCTTCACTACAAACACTTTTCAAAAAAATTCCCACTAAACCAAAGAATACACACAACCACAATAAGTGCAGCTTGGCGACAATCATTTGATGTTGGAAGGTCAAAAATAAATAACCTTGAAGGTGACAGTTAACTCTGGCATACACTGAGAATAATAATGAATGCCTACAGCTTTACTCGAAACACACTGAGGAAAAGTATTTTAGCATGAAGTTGTATGGTATTTTCCAATCAGAACCTAATTCTGAACTTTTTGTTGACAATAAACAAGTGATATAGATACTTTCAACCTACAAGCATACTTTATTCTAGTTTGGGGCTGTGAATACCATCAAAAAGAGGCACATTTAATTCAATTTGGGTTAGTAAATACCACGAGAACGTCACAGTTTTGCTTCTTGTACACACTATTCGAAAATTGGCTTTGAGATGCATATTTATAATTTCATTGATGGAATATTAACAAAATGTATTAACTCATTAAATCATCCATTTTTCAAATTAATTAAACATAATTTTGAGATAATTTTCCCTTATGTTTATACAATTTCATGTATTCAGCTAGTACCTATTATGTTTCAATAAATGGAAACCAAAATACAAGTTTTACAGGGTATTTCGGTACATTGAACTTTTTTTTGCTAAAGCGCATGCAGCGCACGACTCTTAAACGTACCCAGTGAGAATTCCCACTTTTTTGATGACTTGAAAAATCCACTTTTTGCTCCTGATGACATGAAATAAGAATTCTTGTAACTGTCAAATGTAAAAACCCCCAATAATGCGGCCTCTAGTGAAGGATTTTTAAATCTTTAGAGAAAGCAGTCCACTTGATTTTGGACAAACTTTACATGTAGACTAAATTATATTGAGGAAAATCTAGCGAACACTAATGATTTTATAGTTTTATTCAAAAAATTGAGTTATAACTGCTTCAATTACTGAGCTAACCGTTTTTACGAAGACTCGCATGCCTAATTTAAAATTGAAAACAGTTTAAGATGCAATTCTGCTTTTCTGGAATATTTTAATTGATGAAAAGATGTTTAAAATATTCGGGTATTCATTTTCGTTGGCATTGGAACAATTCTAGAGTTAATTTGCTTGAAAAGTCAGTATTTCAATTCATCCAGCTCATTGCAAATGTTCGTCGAGTAAGTTCCGAGTTTACAATTAGGAGGGAATTTTACAAATAGGAGTTTACGGGTTTGGTTTCGTTTTAATTAAGCCAAAGTGGAGAGATATTTTAAATGGGTACATTTAATTTTCAACGCCGGAGTAATAAACAACACAAAACGCCATGTCTTGCATTTCAAGAGTTTGTTAGATTTCTCGGCAACATTTTGCTTAAAAGATGCTGTGACTAACTACAATTTATCTGGTTCAACTTCACTTTTCTTGTCAACATTGGAACATTCAAGCTTGATTTTAATCACTAGTTGACGCGTTCGAGTGTACCAGTAGAACAGTAATTGCTTTATTCCTTTAATATGTTTTTGTACTTCCGTAACTAAAACCGCATCCAAAACACGGGTTTGACATTCGTAAAATGTCACTTCAAGCACAAGTGTTTGAAGTGCAAAAAGTCCCGTCTTTTCTTCCTTGAACGTCACATCAAGTGTATTTTCTGTGATATATTGTAATGGTATCAGATAATTAAATTACTTGAATCAATTCTATTCATAAAAGGATTACAGAAAAACAGAAATGCAAGAAATAAATATGTATAATAAATTAATTTGAATACAAATTCTGAAATAAAAATAGAAGGACTTACCTTGAAATAATAAAGTATCATATATTTTTTATCATATCCAGTAATAATTAAAGTAAATTTAGAATTCTTCATGTAAAAGCAGTTTGCTTGTTTGTTTTTTATAATCAATATGTATTAGTTACACCTGAAATTGAAATCATTAGTATACAATATTTAATAATCAATATAAATCATATTTTTGGCAGAATTCTAACCTAAATTATAATTGAATGTCACTGTCAAGGTGAAGTATGTTTTGCGAAGACAGAACAGTCAGACAGAATCATAGAATAATATTTTCAGAGATGGTTGTTAAGAAAATAATATGTAGTGCAATGTGATTGGTGCAATAAAATCAAAATTTGAAACGTTTATTAAAATAAATTTACAATTAGTTTATATAAAATATGTAATTGGAAAGATTTATTGATCATTGGTTATGAGTTTACATGAATTAAAATAAAATTATAGATGGTAGAAAATTGTATATTAGATATTTAATAGGGACACATAATTTTAAGGATTTTCATAAATGAGGACAATTTAAAGGTTAAATTTAGTGAAGTTCTTAGTGATATAAAAGGTAGAAAGAATTACAATAGTGCAAGAATAAATATTATAGACAATAATAGACAGTAAACAAGAAATTATGAAATTTTGCAATTAGGAAGAAAAAATCAAGTGCTTTGGAAATATCACATAGCAACGTGGGTTGTTGATTTAAAAGACAAGAGAGTGGAGGTGGATTTTTAGAAAGGAGTTTTTAAATTTTGATTTACCAAAAAGTAAAAATTGATAATTGAACTAGAGAAGTTAGATAAAAAGTTTAAAAATACCATGAAAGGTTCAGTAAAATAATAAGAAATAGAAGAAAAGTTGAAATATACCTGAAATAACATCCAGAAGTTGTTCCAGCATCCCAGAGGAGAATCAGAATCCTCAATCTTCCTGTGAAATCCTGCAATCCCGTCTACCTCATCAAATTCACGAGTCCTCATCCAGCCAGCTAAAAATTTAATATTAAAAAGGTTAGTCAATTATTGGTACCAATAAAATATTATCAAAAGCATATGCATATCAGAAGTACATCTAAAATAAATTTCAAAATTATTAATAATTCACTTTAATTAAAATTAGATAAGAGCTCACCTTAGATTTAAAATTTTATTTCCTTGAATTGTAGGTAGGTAACTGTATTTGTATAATTGCTTCTTTTCTTTTAGTAGTATTAGTTAAATCTGGGTTGAGATTCATGTAAATATCATACAAAGGCAATCACTATGATAATTAAACTGTTTTGTTGAGTTGAGTTCCATTTTATTATTATAGGTACAAACAAAAATTTTCATAATATCACACCATAGACATTAATTCGCTGTGAACTGAATTGTTTGCAACTCTCCATACTCTGTAACTTTACATACTCATCGACAGAGACATCTACTTTTTAAAGTAATAAGAAAGGTTTGTCCATAGGCGTCACAAAATATTATTAACACATATTTATTTAAATAATATATTGAAAAATAATTTTAATAAATTTTAAAAATAGGAATTGATTCAAATAACATATATCTGTAAAAAAATTCAATAAATAATTTAATAGCGCCAGAACCCAAAGAGAGTAGGAGTTTTCTTGTTCCCGAATTTCATATGAGCTAGCTGGAAGAAAGGGCAAGTATAAACACTATAAATAAAATAATAACAATACAAACCATCACAATATATCCTCCGGGAAATAGGACTAAAGGAACTACTAGTTTCTGAGACTCTCCTCAGAAACTGAGTAGAAGTAAGGGGGCACAATAGACCTTTTAGGTCTCAGTAAATGTCACCCCAAAAATCACACATACATACATACATTACAATATATTAAATATTTCGTGATAACTTCGTAGTTCTTTGTCATTTCATTTTTCAATGACACGTCATTAATTGCCTGTCATCTTGTAAATATAATTAGAATAATATAACTGTTTTTCCTGAGGGCGTGAAGGAAGTATAGTAAGCACCTATTGTCAAAAACATCTTCAGTCACTAGTGTCATAAGGTACTTTTTATGCTTCGCTCCATTCGTGCCTCACAGAAAACTCGTGAATAAAGTGAAGTTTTTGACACTTTGATACCCAATTTACTATTGTGGCGGGTTTTTAAAATCTTATAGGGGCCGTATTTGGAAAATAAAGTTGATGGTGACCCCCTTTAAACTTTTCTTCATCAATGCCGATTAAATGCGACAGGAGCAGAAGTGCCACTGTTCCCACTGTCGTATATATACGTTCACCTAAGAAAAATCTATAAATTCCACTGCCAGATAATATATTATTATATCCACTAGTAACTGCATTTAAGCTACCTTCAGCTGACGCCGTAATTCGGCGTTTCAATGAATTTGTATAAGTCTTCAGACCCAGGGTCGTATTTATTCGTCACTGCACAATTCTTGGTTTGTGGTGAGGTATAGTGTGGGGTAGTGTGCCGTAAATAACAATTTCCGTATTTTGTCGGATATCTCCGGAACTAGCCAATATATTTTGAATTTTCTTGAACCGTGTAACTTCACATCAATATACCAATATTTTCATCCATTTCATCGATATTGCATCTGTGTCGATTTACGAGATCTCTGTATATGTCAATTGAGTTCGAGACATCCCGGTATATATGATTTTATATATATATATATATATATATATATAGTAGTTCATCTCCTTTTTTGTTCTTACCTTATCCCAACTCCAACAAATGATACCACTGTTCTATTTTTTCAAAAAACATTTAGTATGGTAAAACATAATAAACTGTTGAGAAATTGTATTGAGAAGTAAATTCGTTTTCCAATTTAATATTATGCGTTTAAAAACTTTTTAAATTTCCATCGTAGCCGGGACGTAATTTGAAAAAAATTGTCAGCAAACAGGAAAACTAACTCAAGTATAATGGAAGTTTCCTACTTGTTAGATATAATAAATGTTTCTATTTCGTATTTTCAATCTAAATTAAAAATTGTTTCGCAGCGAGTACTGATCGATTCTATGGGGGCAGAAAAATTCAAATTGTGGAGATTCGAACGAAAAGTTCAGTTTTTTCAATAATCTTTGATGGGGAAATCGAAAAATTCCGTCCGTGAGTTCAACTCGCTGATTGAAATTCGTGTTGATAAACTCATGGAAATTCAATCGAACGTTGTTTGATAAAAAATTTGATGAATATTGGTAAGCTCAACGATTTTCCACTTCAAAGGATAACAAGCAAACTACGACACCCAGTCTACGTTATAGGGTGCGAAAAATGATATAAAAAACTGCAGAGATCCCGAATAAACTAAATTTGTATTAATCTAATCAATATGATATAGAAATAAACGTTGTGACCGACATTCCAAATTGGCCAGACACAAAATATACAAATTACATATAAGGAGGGCTAATTAGAGAGTTAATTATGTGAGCGACTGATCTTCTTGTACATTTTTTCACAGTGAAAAATAATAAATCACTCCTCCCTACTTGTGATGTTAATGAGTTCATAGAGCGGGGCTGTTCAAGTATTACGTAAGCAATATGGGAATCACCACACGCTATTCACTTGTCTGAATTTTTTCTGTCAGTTTATTTGACGCGTTATGAAGCATGTAGTTATATCAAAAATTCAATTGAAGCCTGTTTTGTTCGTAACACTATTCGAGATTATAATATGTGTACCTTACTTTATGTTGAATACCGTGTCATTAAAGTTTGTTTGAATCAATATCAAGTTCATTAAAGTCCTCTATCCTGAGTCTATCTTCTTATTCCCAGAATTAAATCTGCTGCTCATGAATAAATTAAAAACAGAACACATTGAAAGAAAATGCAGATACCAATGTTAATGTAAGCAGTGGAGGGTGAGAGCTTTGATTACTTTTTCTGACAAGGGAGAAGGGGAGGTGAATCTGCTAACGTAATACTTGAACGGCTCCAGAGATACAAAATGGTCGTCCAATTTGGAACCGCCAACTGGTACAGCAAAACGAAGGCTGCACGTGTTGAAAGTCTTTCACAGCATGCAAAAGCGAAAGTTTTCGCCGTCGATCTGTGCGCTGGGAGATGTATCTTGGAAAAGGTTCAATCCAACAGGTTAATGGATATATAAAATATGAAATGGATAAACAATAAAACCTCGCGTGTCATTCACTTTGGCGATGGTAGGTAAATAGTATATAAACAGTGACAATATTTCAAATCCAATGAGCGAATGAGACTAGGGCTAATCTATCATGTCATAAAAGACCTAACAAATGGATATCCTAGTTTAAAAAAAAAACTTTATGTCGGTTTTTTTTTTGAAATACAGATAGATACATTATACAAGATATAATATTCAGCTGTAGTACCAGCTTTGAACTCCATATTATCCACGATTATCCATTTTTCCATGTTATCCATGCTGATTGAGATGAAAGCAATATATCGCCCGATCGATATTACTGAAAAATAAACTGTACAGTATGTTATTCTTCTATGAAATGGAAATTTATTGACAATATTTACTTCTCCGCTTATCTTATAAAAGTAAGGGAATCCTTTATTTCCATGGAAAATACTGTGAAATTATTCAACAGTATCCTGTCCTCGATAAATGAATTGGAAATTAATTATCCACTTCTGCTAACCACTTTAAACATTTTTCTGATAACAGAAAATTCCACGATTGGCTCTTTTCCACTCACTTCCCAACACTTTCTAACGTATTTTCATGAGATTGTCATAGATTGGCAATTATTGCGTTATTGGCATCTTCGTTCATTGCTCTATCGACAATTTCCGACAGTGTAAATAAATTTTGGTTGATGGAATTAATGTAACGCCTACCTCAATTTAATTTTGATATATTATCAGATTCCAATTCAATAGAAAGGAGGCGAATTTCATTAGGTTCGATAAATGAATATTAGCCTTTAAATTAACTATAATATTTCTATATCAATTTGGAATTTCATTTTAAAAACCTTGTATATTTGGTGAATGGAAGCAAAAACTGATTTTGATTATTATCACTGGAAATGGAACTAGCATTTAAAACTCATCAGCATTCTGCAAATACCAATATTCAATTTCCAGCAGATGAGTTTTAAAACTATAGCCACTTCCCTAAATGCTCAGGAAACACAAATTATCAAATTCACGGAAAATACGGCACCACAAGGCCTAAAGGTGATAGTGCTAGTAGGGGTGGTGATTCTATTACCAAAGCAACAAAGAACCTAGGAGTACATTTCGATCGAAGGCTTTCATGGAACACTCATATTCGAAGACCACACGACTATTGCCCTAGGCATATGCAGAACATTATGTGGATAAAACTGGAACCCACCTAAAATGGCTATATAGGAGGGTTGTTAGACTAATCACAGCCTATGGATTAGTAGAGTGGTGGGCAAAGACAATACAAGTGAGATCTGTTCAAGCTTTTGAGTAGCACACGCTTACCTGTGTATTTTATTGCCATAAAAATCACTTCCACAAGAGCGATGGAAGTCTAGCTTAATCTGCTACATCTACACATTTTCCTACAAGGTGTAGCCACATCCAAAACGCATATACTACAGTATCCGCCAAAATACACAGTACCGAAAATAAAAATAAAAATTAATTTCCAATTTCTGTAATTCAAAATGTTCACCATTTCGACGCAAACAAGCTTCATATCGATTTTGTAAGTCAATAAACATATTTATAAAAAGTGTTTGATGTAACTGCCGAAAAATATTTTGTATTCTTTCCCGTAGTTCGGCAATATTCGCCGGCGGATTTTCCGAGTGAAATATTTTGTCCTTCATTATGCCCCAAATGTATGCGTCAGGTGGCGTCAGATCAGGTGAATGAGAAGGATATTAATTTTTTGTTGATATTTTATTGACACCTGTTCTAAGCTTGGACCATCATTACGACCTTTTCCGTATGAACGAAAATAATGCTCTACCAAAAAAACTTTTTCTTCCGTTGTTAGAACCATTTTTGAATCAAATTTAACTGCAGCGTACTATTAATATATCAACTAATGACAATTAAGTCAAATATAACAGATCCATATTACATAAACAACTCCACAGCACTCTCTGTTTCGGTACTGTTTATTTTGGCGGATACCGTACTTCAAAGTTAACAACGCATACGCCTTAAAAGAGCTTATCTAAGAACGGATGACTTAATACAGCAGCCCAATGATATAGTTGCCGTATTAATTTCCAAATAACTATAGATATCAGGTAGAGGGAAGCAAAAAAAGGAGTACTTATACAGGCTAGGGTAACCTGGTATTATACGGGTGGCTTTAAGACATGAGAGGATGAAGGAACCGGAATTATAAGGCTAAAATGAAGGCTGGCTATTCCAATTGCAGATAACTCCGAAATTCAATTGAATGTTGTTCGTGGCCTACAGCCAGGAAAGTAGTTCTTTGTTTTTAGAATTTTACGGACTCTGTGAGGCGTTATGATAGTATAAAGCTATTACCATTGACATTTAATATTCATGCAATTTTATAAAAGGATTGAATATCAGCAGCCCGCCTTAGCTTCGCACGAGTTTTTCACAGAAAATATAAAATAGCCTGTATGTTACCTCGAGGAGTACAGCTCATAACTGAAATTCGAAATTTTGAATTTTATATAAATGTAGTGAACTATAGTGTCATAGTTTGACAAAAAACTGTAATTCATAGTCGTGGACCAAATTTAGTATTTCACTCTCATATAATGACCCAGGTGTTTATAAACGTAACTTCGTTAATAATAGCCATCATTATATGCTTGTTGAATAACATACTATTACATAACTGTAATATTATAACAAATTTTCCAAAGTATTAAAATGAATATAGTATGTTATCCTTCAGCGATAGACATATTATTATGTCATCCCGGACTTTTTCTGTAGACCTATATGAGATACACAATTCCACCATACAATATTTTGTAATTAAAGGGTTCAGGCAGCGTTTCCGTTGAAAGCTCCCAGACGACCTATTTTTTTCCGACACCTCCAACAAAATATCGTCATATTTTAGAATGCGTACATAAGCTCAACAAATCATATACTAAAATCTTCCTCTATACATCTAATGTTTTCCTTTTTTGACATGTTCGATCCATCTCAATACAATTCATCTTTATATTCACTCATTTTCATTTTATTTATACTATTATCACGAAATTTATCTAATTCAAGTTCAATCCATATAGCAGGATATAATAATAACATTGACCAGGGTAGATTCAACTGCAGTTATGTCATGCTGCTGCTTGAATAAAAAAAACGCCCTCGTTCAAGTTTACTGTGCCACCACAACAATACTGGTGCAAAAGCTGCGACTGCAGCATGTTGATTTCCAATTCCCTTGTCTCACATTCTAGCTAATATTGTTTTAACACTTGGATTAACAAGGGAAATAACTAATGGTGATAGTACCTAGAAGGCATTATCAAAATACACAGGATTTAATGAACTTTACCCTGTTCAGTTTGTTTCTAAAACAGAATATTGTTCCTGGAAATAATTGCGCAAAACGAATAGGACGCATTTGAAGTTCGCTGTATAAATTGCATCAAAGAGAAACATCAAGTTGACGAAAGAGGATACTTCCATCAATATTCTTTTGGAGATATACGGTTACTCCTTTGAGATAATTGCTTTTTGTATTCTCAAATAACTGAAGACATGTTGAACATTTCAAGACTTTATATTATTGATAATTTTTGCAAATGGCTTGGGGATTAATAATCAAGGATCCCCTTTCATCTGTCAAAACTGACATTCCCATGATAAACTCACCTATTTAATTATTGATTCAAACCATTCAGAATGTGACACTGTGATCAGTAATGGCATAGATGGTCAATTATTATTTTCCGATGAGTGAACAAAAATTAAATTCATTTTTCAGTTTGAGCATTTGCTACTATTAAAAATTATTATGTTGTAGTTTAATTTTTTAGGTGACACACCCGGTATTTGATAAACTCCATTTTTCTACTCCTATACTATAAGATTTCAATCAAATGCCAATTTTCAGTGTCATAATGATACTCATAATAGCACTGGTTTTCATTATGAAACTGACCAATATAGATTTAGTATTTCTGATAACCAAGTAGGCAGACCCAATATATTTTACTGTATAATGCTTGACAGTTTCTAAGATTTCTAAGATTCGTGACAATTAGTGAAAAAGGTAGATACCACTTTTTAAAAGAAATGTCGAGTGACGAAGAGGAAATATACATGTGTTCATATTAAATTTGCTGCTGAATGAATCCAAAGTAAAATATGTAAAAGATTAGGGCGGAGCCAGAACAATGCTAATAGCTCCATGCTCATAGCTCCACCAAGCGGGGGCTATTAGCTTTTTTGAACAAAAGGTCTGGAACTCAACTAAAAGCAATCTCAATTGTTTATTATAACGTGGATATAAGATAAGATATAAGATATAAGATATAAGATATAAGATATAAGATATAAGATATGAGATATGAGATATAAGATATATATTTCTATATATGCTCTACACCCCTTGTAGACCGAGAGCAGTTACTTTTCTCCATTCCTTTCTATTCTTAGCTTTCTGTTTCCAATTCCGTATTCTCAGTTTATTTATATATGACATCACCCTTTCAAACCATCTTTTCCTAGGCCACCCTCTTCTTCTTTTGCCAATAAGAGTCCTGTGAAGAGCCATTTTTGTAATTTCTTCTTCGCTCAATCTTTTCACGTGTCCCAACTATTTTAACCTGTTGGTTTTTATTCTTGATGTTATATTTGCTTCTCCCTATAACATGTCTATTTGTTCATTCGTTCTTCTTCTCCGTCCTTGGGCTGTTTTCATATATAGTGTGGAAACAACTTATGGAATGAAATTCTTCATGTCATTATTTTAAAAAATTTTGAAAAATGCCGAGACACGTCAACTTTTGAATTGAGTTGTGCGTTATGTTAACATCAATGTGAATGTACAGGGTGATTCACGCAAACGTACGCCATACTCGGTGTTTTTTTAATGAAACACCCTGTATATTTGCATATTTTTGAAATCCTCCCAATGAACCGATTCCAACAAACTGAATAATGTATGGTTGATTATGGATTATACAGGGTGAAATTTTAAAATTAATAATTTATTACACTTGACATATTGGTACTTTTAAATTAGCTAAATATGGATTTATCAAAAATTTAAACTTACTAATTATTAGACGTATTTGTATATTAAACCTTCCACGCCCATGAATTTCATCATAAATACCTAAAAATTGCCTAAAAACGCCAATATAAAATTAGAGAAAATCGGTAAATAATGTGGATTGTTTTAAATCGGTAAATAATGTGGATTGTTTTCTATTCTGTCAGTTGTTGATGTGTTGAAAGTTTATACTGAAAAAGTAAAATCTTGGTCAAACACTCTTCCCTTGTCGACATAACAATGACATATTTAACTAAGACTCACCGAATTGAGATTTTAATGATAATCGGGTACGGGGATAACTGCAGAAGTCAATTTGAAGTGGTAAACTTATTTAATCACAGGTATCCCGAATTGCCTAATATTTCACAAAGTACTGTGTCTAAAATTCATGCACAATTCAAAGAACTTGGACATGTCAAACCATTGAAAAGAAAACCACACTTCGTTGAAGATGATGTGAAAGTGGATATTTTGTATGGTGTCGAAGAGAATCCCACTTCAAGTACACGTCAAATTGCCCGTGGAAATAATGTTAGTCATACAACTGTTCTAAGATGTCTCCATAAATAAAAACTTAATCCCTACAAATTAACTTTTCTGTAGGAGTTAACAGAAGACGATCCAGATCGTAGAATGGATTTCTGCGAAAGATTGATGAATAAGCTGAACAGAAATGAGATAGCTCTTGGTACCATTCTTTTTTCTGAAGAATCAACATTCACATTAAATGGAGAGGTAAACCGACAGAACTGTGGTTATTGGTTAGCAGAGAACCCTGATTGGATGCGTGAGACACATACTCAGTACCCTCAAAAGGTGAACGTTTGGGCCGGTATCATTGGTCCTATATTTATAGATGGAAATTTGACAGCTGAAAAATATTTAAATATGCTTAGAAATGAAGTTATTCCTGCATTGGCAAATTTATATCCCAACGCAATAGATCCTAGGTTAGCGAATGAAAATGTTTGGTTCCAGCAAGACGGCGAAACACCCCATTATGCTCCAATGGTAAGAACTTATTTAGATGAAATCTTCCCCAATAAATGGATTGGATGGAGAGGTACTATTGAGTGGCCAGCTAGATCTCCAGACCTTACGCAGTTAGATTTTTTTCTGTTGGGTTATCTCAAGAACACAGTATAGGCAACACAACCAACTAGCATTGTAGACCTCAAAGACAGGATAACTACAGAAATTCGGAGTATTTCACCTCAAACTTCGAACAAAGTTAAGAAGGAGTTTTATAGGAGACTGTGCTATTGCCAACAGCTAGGTGGAGAACATTTTGAGCATTTATTTTATTGTATTAAAATCAAATACATCAGGTATTTTATATACGCGTTTAATAACTGTAAAAATGAAAATTTCACCCTGTATAATTCACAATTGACCAAACATTATTTAGTTTGTTGGAATCGGTGCATTAAGAGGATTCCAAAAATATGCAAATATACTGAGTGTTTAAAAAAAACAGCACCGACTATGGCATACTTGCGTTAATCACCCTGTACATTCACATTTATGTTTACAGAACGCACAACTCAATTTAAAAGTTGACATCCCAAGTAGCAAAATCAGTTTTATTGGAGCTCTGTAAAATGATATACAACATACCTTATAGAACTACGATCATCCTATAGTGCTCTTTACATCTCTAATATGATATATATACAACCAAAAAAGGCCCAAATTATAAAATCTTTCAGTTCTTTAACATATGCTTATATCCAGCTTATATCATCTCAATAAAACATCTAATATGATAGTTAAAAAACTATTTTATAAGTAAGTTTTTCAGATTAATATTATAATCTGTCCTAATGTGCGCTTTACAACCTTTATGATTATATTTCTTAGATATCGTATAGAGTGGTTTAAAACCATTTTAATAATTGTTTATACAACCTTGGAAAATATTTTATAATATTGATAAAACGCTGTTTGTTCAGCGCCCTCTAGTTATAAGTTAAATTCTATACGATTATTTTATTCTTTTGTGAGGCAACTTACAAGAAAAATATCGAATAACGTTGATATAATTGCTCCAAGCCTTGCTCATCATGATTCGAAAAGATGGACTTATAAAAGAATCGCCATCTTAAAAAAATTTATAATAACAAAAACATGGAAGGTATATTATTAATTTATTCATTTTGCACTACTTATTTTCCTGCGCACCGAATTTTTCTGATAAAATATACATATATATTTACTGAAAAATAGAAGCACCTCAACTTAGCCATCAATTAGACGATCTGATGAAAATATTAAAATGTGTGATATCATTCAAATGTATTATTTTTGATCAGAAGTTCCTTTCCAGTCATATATTAGTTCAATAAATCAAATATAATACCTCAGATCTCTATAAAAAGTAATGTATTGCGTACTTTTATATCGGAAAATATTTTTCTACAACAATGGCGGCCACCGACAACGGCTTAACCCCGCAAATAAACATGGCGTTAATTAATACAATAATTATGTGTCAATAATAACATTAAACAGTGTTTTAAATTCATAAGAAACTCTATAGAACCATATTATTTAATAACATTGTTTCTATAGGCACTATAAAACTATTTGTCAAACAACTGCAGTCCGAGATTTTATTCATTTCAGAGGTTGTCAAGTTTAATATATTTTTCCTTCTATAAATTGCGTTTTGCTATTCTACCTATTACAGGTATTATTTACGTATAAACAACTTTTGGAATTATGTGCACTGCAACTCTACTCTATTGATTGCTCAGTTTAATTTATGATAGTAAATACACGTAACCCATTACAAAATATAAAATAAATATTGACCAATTAAATTGAGCCATATTAAAATTTTAAGACAATCCTGCCCTGCCTTAATAATTGTTGTCGTTTTTGGTGGTGTTGTTTCCAAAGATGTTGTTTCTGGGCAATTTAATTAGTGATATTGATATATTGATACGGCACATGCATTGGATTTCCCTTAAACTTTGCTACGTGTGGCAACCATGTAAATCGGTTTTCGACGACCATCGTATTGGGAGGCAATCAGCATCTTTAAGAAACACAGAGATAAGGACGAAGAAACAGAAATAACAGAATAGTGGCATAGAACTCATTTAGAGTGTCTCGAAGCTGCACAGATGTTATTTTGCGCTGCATTTATCTCCTTTTTGAAACATATCCCTATGACATAACCTGAAAATTAGTGAAAATTTTCTTGGTTTCGGACTTTGGTTGGTTGAGTTGAGATTTTTAATATAATATGTTCAAGATAGTGGAGACTGTTGAAAACCATGCAAAAGAATTAACGATTGTGCCGGAATGCTGGGAAAATGGCCATGGAATACTTTTTTGGTCCAAAAAATTTGCTTCTAAACTACAAAGGGACGTTATTTTTTTCTGCCCTTTTGCTAGTAACAAATATACCATAATTCATAACTTGATTGATTTCATCAACAAAATTTCGTAGACAGCTATTTGAATTAGGATTGCCCTTACAACTATAAATTCCTATAATGATTGGTTTGACCTGTGGTATTTCATAAATATTACATAAGATTGGCCAGAACTCGCAAGGAGAACTCTTATATATTGGAAGCCCATCTATATTGATATTCAGGGAAATCTCAGAAATTGAGTCTGAACAATAATTTTCCAATGAAACGACTAAATTTTCAATCAGCCCATTGTGCCAATATTTTCCATTTTCAAAAGTTATTATATTTAATGTTTTTGGAGTCTTGAGAAAAGTTCTTGGATCTTGGGGCAGTAAGTTAGGAATTGCACTGTTCCAGATAGTAAAAAGATCTTTTAATCCTGAGAGGTTTATATTATACGTTGTGGCCCATATCTTCAACTGCTTTTTTATTTCAATTTTTTTAACTATTCCGGACTCAATAGTCGTGATATCTTCTTCGGCCGAGTCTACAGATACACAAACTTTCATGTCTGATGGAAGATCATCAGAATCACTTCCGTCCTGAGCAATTTTAGTACCTGGTACATTTTCGTTATGAGAATCAATCTGATTTCCTTTAACTAAAAGATTTTCGACAATATTATTGCCCATTTTTATATTTAATTCTGGCCTTCTGCTCGATGAACCTAGAATGCCAAATACATTTGATATTTAACTGTATACAGACCTACTACATCAAAGAAAAGAAAGTTGTTCCATCAAATTAATCGTTTTTAGATAAAATTTGAAAACTAACCATTGTCAGATTTACAATTTTTAAAAATTTTCAGATATCTGTTTTTTTTTACATTTCTCTTGAAATGTCCACTCCTTTTTAACTTTTTCCAGGGTGATAAATCCATATTATATTATATTCAAGAATTGTAGGATGTGATATACCTAAATGATAAATGCAATAATACTCATTTGGGGTTAAGGATATTAGGTATGTTAATTTTATATAATGCGGAAATTTGTGAACATTTAGTCTTGAAGTCTTTTCTTAAGGGTGCAAACGTAAGCACTTATAAAAATATTTTATTCAGTAGTTAAAGCGCAGAAACTGTGATGAGTTTGTCCAAAATACTACTAATTTGTTCTCTAAACCATTTATAAAGGGACTATCGACGCCATTATAGGTAAACCATAAAACAATTTTATACGTATTTTATAAAGCATTTGGCTTTGTCGTAATAAAACTGTTTCATTTATCATCTTACAAAGCTTTTATACAATTCGTACATAACTTTTACAAAACAATTTTTTTATGCAGAATCTAAAGGTGTTATACAGAAACAATATAATCATTATAAAGCACTTGAAACACTTTTTAAAAATATTTTTGAGGCGGTCTTGTAATGCGATATAAAACTGTTAAAAAATATATTAAGCCAAAACCAAGTTTGATCTTTATAAGGTGAATTGTATAGACAATTATACGATATAATTATAAAAACGTTTAGCTACAAACTCAAAAATGTCGCTGTCATACTCCCTAAGTGATAAAATACTCCTTAATTCGGCATAAGAAAACACTTATAAAATAGTTTAATTGCATAAAGCCATTATTTTGCTACTTGGGATGTCTCGGCATTTTTCATAATTTTTTAAAATAATGACATAAAGAATTTTATTTCATAAGTGGTTTCCACACTGTATATAAGATATAAGATATGAGTGAATATTTTAAGCTAATAGCAAATTTGGAACGAAAGTCGATTGGGTGCAATCCTAAGAAATCCAATAAATTGCAAAATAAAACTAAAATACGTAATATTGTTGTCAATTTCTCTTAATATCATTGTGAACAATTTTCAATTGAGTCATTGAACATTCATTCGAAAATATTGTATGCAGCATATGCATAAAGTGGCTGACGTTACGATTAATTATGTGCTTTATAAATAAATAAACAGTTTGTGATCCCACTGTTTCAAACTATTGCTGAGTATGCATAGTGTATGAGTGTACTTATCACAGTCCATTACCGAAGCTATCGCCATTATAAAGTGTCTGATCCAACCTGCTTAAAACAACCGATTTCACATTATCAAATTCATCAGCTTCTCTGCTGTACCGCATTCTCCATCGTTTCCCGAGGTTGATTGAACTGGATTTCTATCTTGGAACAACCAGCTTTTATCGCATCGTATAGAATTCGGTTCTATTATGTTTTCTAAAAGAGAATACACCAACCCATTTTATGTCGTGCTCCATACACAAATAAATAGTTTGCGAAACATTTTGCAGCATCCCTAACTGCTGAACTCTTCCCATCTCCGTGGTAATCCTATCTTTTAATTTCTGAATACAGGCAGGTTTTGTTTAAATTGTCGTGGGATTCATCTCATAGTTTTTAGTCAAGTGTCAGACGTTATTTTTCTACAACCGCTATGAAAAGTGACGTCCTTCTCATAGCCTAAGTATTCAATTTCAAAACCAAATATTGCTCACACTGTGAGAAATATTATTTCTCACGGCACTTTGCCCACGCCACATACATTTATACGGAGAATCAAATGAAATCGACAAAAACTTAATATGCTCTAAATCCCTACTTAGTTATCTTCTGTATGTTCCTTGTGGTATATTATTCATTACTTTATTAATTTCTTGGGAAATTAAACCACAATATTTTCAAATTCTTTATTTCAACGTTTCGGTAGCGTTCCAGCTACCGTTGTCAAGAAAAAATAAGTCAGATTACATTAATAGTTAAAAGTACATTTTTAAGGCACGCATGTGAAGGTTTGCAGAATTAGCGGATCGAATTCTGCAATTCTGTTTGCGGCACTTGCCCTTCGGGCTCGGGCGACAAACTTCGACACTCGTGAGAAAAGTTGAACTTTCCCCACTTGTTGCACAATATACGATTTCCTGTGCGGAAAGTGATAGTTTCCCGCACGCGACTAGTTGACCCGAACGACGCGGAGCGGAGTTCGGGCAAGCGGTCAAGGGCGGGAAAGGCACTTCACGCATGACTTGGGAACATTTATTTTTACGAACGTCTATGCAAAAAATATATCAACCCATTTTCCAAAATTTATTCCATTTCAACACATATATACGAAGCCTTGACTAAAAACTAATAAGTAAAACAGAAATTGATATTAAAACCACAATTTGTTGAGTTGTGTAAATCACTCGAAATTGCCAGTGCAGTGGAGTTGATTGGTGTTAAGTGGTAAGTAGATGACGTCGCATAAGGATGACGGTCACGGTGACGGCAACGGTTTTAATTGATTTGTAGATGGAAGAATTTTATTTGATATATTCCGTAAATATTTATTCACCTGTTGTAACAATAGTTTTAACTTTCGGAATGAAAAACTATCTATTAATGTCAAGATTTCCATAATTTTACTTTCCCGCACTCTAGTGGGGGAAATGGGTTGAAACGCACGGTCGTAGAAAAAATCTTTCTCAATTATATAGTTAAGTTAGACAAAATTTTCACCTAACTGTCAAATTGCTCATCACCAATAATATTGTATTATAATTATATATTGAATCTGTATATTATTATATTATGTTTTGTGTTATTGGTATGGTCATTGTTCCAATATTTCTCCATGTTTTGTTGTAAACTTTCATGTTCATATTCCAGCTATTTTTGAATGATGTCGCTTTGTCGATGAAATTATGGCAATTCCCATGATAATAATGAAGCTTATTCGTTCCTTTTTATCTCGAATAAATAGCGCGTTTTTGAAAATCACTTTTAAAACAACATAGACCGTTATAAGGGACATCACAAATACGCCCAAACTAGTCCACTAGTGATGCTGTCGCTTGTTATTACAAACCAAAATAGTTGGTCAGGTTGATCTTGCAGATATCTCAACTCCGTTCAACTTATAATTGTGATTCAATGTTTGTCGGGGCACATAGCTCAAGAAATAATTGCTGCTTCTTGGTGAACGGGCTTTGTTCTTTGAAAAGTAATTTTCAAAAACTGTAATGCGTTGGAAATGCAAATGAACAGGAAAAGTCAAATTTTGGATATTACGTGGGATCTAAGAAAGCTGAACTATAAATTTTCGACCAGAATTATTCAGTATGGCGGAAATTGAGCGAAGATATTTTGTTCGACAGTATCCAAAATTTGGTTTTCCTGGATCATTTGCATTTCCAAATGTATACACTGGACTAGTTTCACGTGACAGGAAAGAAGATTCAATACCTGGGATGGTTTGCAGTCGCGGCATTAAATCTTGTGCGCTTCTGTCCAGTTAAACAAATAACTATTGCACAACTTAATATATGTATATATGTTTAAGTTTCATTTGCCAAATTACTCATTTTTCTATTAAAATGATGTCAACAACAGCTGCAGCAATATCAGCTCAACTAAGCTTGAACACAATTGATCCACGAACTGAGTTTATAGTATACAGAACCTTTAAAGCAATGAGAGACCGTGGGGTTTAATGTTTAGCTCCCATAAAGGCGAATGCAATTTCAGTTTCTTGCTTCCTGTTTGTAAACTTGTGCCATCCATTTAGTATTATTCACAAGA
>CAJUYI010003053.1:0-25899 GCA_910591695.1 Galerucella pusilla | reverse complement strand
GATAAAGCACAACTATGCACTTTAATTTAATTTTTACACTTTATCTTTGTTGAATATACTACTAGTGGACTGTATTATAGATTTTGTTTCACTTCTAACGTTGAAAAAATAAAATTTTCTACCAATTTTTATACAATATATATTTATCAGTCGATATAAAAAATAATACATGTTTCTACATTTGAGTGTAGTTACCGACTGCCCTTGGCTCTAACAAGAGAGTCGAGAGCAAAACAAGTGCTTTCAGAAATTGACAGTGTTGCCACATTTTACAAAAGGCAATGCATTTGATGAAAAATAGAAAAATGTCATTAACATGAATAATAAAACCCAACATGCCGCCCACCTTGAAAGACGCAGCTTTCAAAAAAAAAATAATAATAATTGAAAATCAACCTAATTGTACGAACAATAAAACATAAGAAGTACAATCATCAATCACTATTCACTGGTAGCGGACAAATTTTTGAAAAACTTTTCTTGACGATGCCCGCTTTAGTCTTTATTAACGCCACTCTGGCCAAACTGTCCTTTCCATGGATTAGTTCCACAATTCGTCCTAATGACCACTTTAGAGGGGGAAGATTGTCATCTTTGATAAGGACTAAATCGTTGGTCTTCAGAGAACCTTGATTTGACTTCCACTTGTGTCTTTCTTGAAGCTCACTGACGTATTCACGAGACCAGCGCTTCCAAAAATGTTGATGAAGCTGCTGGACACGCTGAAAATGAGAAAGTCTATTCTCTGGAATTTTCGATAGATCTGGATCTGGAACACTGGTAATAGCTCTTCCAATTAAAAAATGTGATGGTGTGAGTGGTACCAAATCGGAAGGATCTGAGCTTAGGGGAGAGAGGGGTCGGGAATTAAGTGTGGCTTCGATTTGGGTAAGGAGCGTATAAAATTGTTCAAATGTAAGTGATGCTTTACCTGCTACACGACGCAAGTGATATTTAACAGATTTCACGCCAGCCTCCCAGAGGCCTCCGAAATGCGGCGAATGCGCGGGTATGAATGACCAAGATATTCCCTGACTTTGAATTTCGTCTGTTAATTTGTTATCATTTACCTTTAGAAATTGTCCCAGCTTATGTAATTCTGAATTAGCACCAGTGTAATTGGTACCATTGTCCGAAAAGATTTGGAGTGGTTTACCTCTTCGAGCTACAAATCGCCTCAAGGAAGCTATGAACGCTTCACTGGTGAGATCGGAGACTAGCTCCAAGTGAATTGCTCGAGTGGTAAAGCATACAAAGAGACTAATATAGCATTTTGACACAGTAGCTCCACGACCTCTTTTATTTTTAAGCAGGAACGGGCCTGCGTAATCGCATCCTGTAGTATAAAAGGCAGGAGCGGGAGTTAATCTTTTTTCTGGCAATTGTCCCATAATAGGATGAGTTAACTGAGGATTTACTCTAAAACAACGTGTGCATTCGCGAACAGTTTTACGAGCAAGATTTCGACCAGAAAGCGGCCAATACTTATCGCGAATGGAGCTCAAAAGGAGTTGTGGTCCTGCATGGAGTAAGATTGCATGATAGTATTTAAACAATAATCTTGTAAAAATGTGCTTAGAGGATAGCAAAATGGGAAATTTCTTAGAATATTCAAAATGAGAATTTGCTAACCTACCACCACAACGAAGAATTCCATCATCGTCTATAAATGGGTTAAGTTTACTTAATGCATTTTTCGAGTTCAATTTACCCTTGGCAATAGAGTTGATTTCATTATTAAATGTTTCCGATTGACAAAACTTTATTAGACATTTTAAAGACACGTCAATTTCTTTTAATGACAGTGTTCCCAAATTTCTGCTTTCCTTAACGAGAGAACAATTGTTTTTAAATCTACATATATACGCAAAAACCCGAATTAGCCTTGTAAATTGGGAATATCTATTAAATATCTCATTATTTTCTAAAGTCTGATTTTTGCAGCAAAGTACATTTTTTTTCAATTCGGGGATGTCTTGAGATTTTGAAAATGGTAAGCGGGGCCAGCAATCTATATCTGATTTGAGCCATTCAGGGCCATGCCAATATAAATCTAAGTTTTGCAGTAAGTTTGGCATCACACCACGAGATACGCAATCAGTAGGATTTTGCCGTGTGGGTACATATCCCCAAGAATCAACATCAGTTAATTCTTGAATATTAGCTACTCGATTAGCTACGAAAGTCTGTAGTTGATTGGGATCCATTTTTAACCAACCTAATACGATTGTCGAATCGGTCCAATAAAAGGTGTTGACTTGAGAAATCTTAAGAGATTCCTTCACCTTTCGCATAGTTTTGGCAAGCAACTGTGCTGCTAACAACTCCAAACGCGGAATGGTTACCGGTTTTATTGGCGATACCTTTGATTTGGCGCAGACTAATTTAATATATACATTATCATCATTGCAAATAGATTTTATATAGACGCAAGCGCCATATGCCTTTTGAGAGGCATCCGAGAAACCATGAATTTCCCAATATTTTGGGTTTTTGCAAGTAATTTGCCTATCTATTTTTATATCATTCAAAATTGTGAGCTCATTGCGAAGTGATAACCATTTTGTGTGGAGCGTTGAGGGTAAGGATTCATCCCAAGTCAATTTTGCTGACCACAGCTCCTGCATCATAATTTTAGCTAAGATGGTACAAGGGCTTAGTAGACCAAGCGGATCGAAAATCTGCGACGTCTCAGAAAGTACAGAACGTTTGGTAATTTGTGAAACCGAGCTAGGATTAATTTTAAACATTAGAGAGTCCGAATTACTATTCCAAATTAAGCCTAAGGTCTTTGTATTCTCATTATTACCAAAATCAATAGAGTTTGAAGTGTCATTAGATTTTATGCCCTCTAGTACTTCTTGATTATTTGACACCCATTTCCTCAAATTGAAACAACCACTACTAAGTACCTTTGACACCTCATTGGCAATGTAGATAGCATCTTCAATAGTATTTGAACCACTTAGCATGTCATCAACGTAAAAGTCATCTTTTATTACTTCCGAAATTTTAGGATTAATCAGTTCTTGTTCTATTCCTAATTGATATAGCGAGCGAATTGCCAAGTAAGACGCGGACGCGGTACCGTAAGTAACCGTCAGCAATTCGTATGTGTCTAGAGGGTCATCCTCATTGAAGCGAAATAATATTTTTTGCAAGGGAGTTTGTTCGGGATTCACAAGTACCATACGGTACATTTTCTCTATGTCCCTATTACGAAAAGCACTTCCATCGAAAACAACGCGAAGCTTTGTTGTAAGACTGCTTTCTTTCAATACGCCGTGATGGGGCAGGTAGTATGAGTAAGAGCTATGCTCAAGGGTGGTATCAACCTTTCTCATGTGATTCAGCTGTATGTACTCCCTTATAAAATCAAAATATTTGTGTTTGAAGTCATTGTTGCCTTTGAACTTATTTTCTAGGTTAAAGAATCGCCTTTTAGCAATTTCGAATGTATCTGCTAGATTTTCAAGATTATTTTTTAGTGGGATAGTAACAATGAATCTTCCTTCACTGTCGCGTTTAAACGTGTTTAAAAAATGCGACTCAACTAACTTGTCATTTTTCGAAAGTGGTAGGTTACCGGGAATTTCCTCGAGTTCCCAGAATCTGCTTAGAGATCTGTCAATATTCAAATTACAATTTATCGTTGTGTTATTTTCGGAAGATACTGGACCTGCAAGTATCCAGCCTAATTTTGTTTTTTGTAAAGTGGGACCATTTTGTCCCAGTTTTATTTGCCCGACGCACATTAATTCCCAAAAGCAATCGGCACCCAACAGAATGTCAATTTTACCCGGAATGTTCATATTTGGATCCGCCATTGAAATGTTATTAGGAATATCCAATGATTTTACATTAAATTTTGTATTTGGGAGCGAGCTTGTGATTTGCGAAACTACTAAGCACGATAATGTTTTAGTATAGCCATTTATGGTAGACTGAATAACTAAATCCAATTTCTGAGAAATATTTGTAATTATGCCTTTATTCAGGCCACATACTTTAATAGTGCTAATTTCTTGCACTTCAAGTTTCAACTTATCACAAATTTCTTTTGTGATGAATGAAGACTGGCTTCCGGAATCTAGCAAAGATCTAACGAAATGAGTTTTATTGAACTTGTCAAATACCTTTACAACAGCTGTGCCTAAAATAATTTGCGAATTGACAGCTGACATATGCGAAAGTACATTATGCGTGTCTGAGTCGATCGACGCGTGTGAAACACTATTTTCTATAACGGGTTCAATACTTGATTGAGGTTTACGATTGAAATGCAATAACGAGCTATGACGACCCTTACAATGTTCACATGAACTTGATCGACATTTGGCAACACCGTGACCAAATCTTAAACAATTTACACAGAGGTTATTTTTCTTTGCATAATCATATCTGTCGTTTACAGAAATTTTAAGAAACTCATCACAGTTTGAAATGAAATGTTCCTTTTTGCAAAATGAGCATTTCAACGTGGATACTGGAGTAACAAATGATTTAGTTTTAGATTCATATTTAGTCTTAATTACGGATTTTTTAACTAATTTACTCCGTTCAATTGTCTCAAGCAAGTCGGCGCGGTCACTTAAAAATGTTTTCAAATCTTCCAGGCTGGGTTTGGAAGAAGTTTTGCTCCTAAACTCTTCATATTCCCTAGAAGTTACACTATCTAATTTTTTAACAACGAGATGAATTATAAGAGTGTCCCAACTTGAAGTGGGTTCCTTTAATGTCTCTAGCGCGCGTAAATGTTTTGTTACATTATCCAATAATTTTCGGATGCAATCTGAAGATTCCTCTTTGATATGATCTAAATTGAAGAGACTACTAACGTGATTATTTACCAAGATTCTTTCATTGTTAAAACGAGAGCAAAGAAGAGACCAAGCTGTGTCATAATTTACATCACAAAACTCTAGCGAACGAATTATTTCCGCAGCACTTCCTTCTAAAGAAGCACGAAGGTAGTGAAATTTCTGAACATTGCTTATGGTTGTATTGGCATGTATAAGAGATGTAAAAACGTCTCTAAATTCCAGCCAGCTTTCAAAGTTACCGCCAAACTTTTTCAAATGAATTGTGGGTAGTTTAATATTGTTAATATTTTGACCTTGCTCATTAAAATTACTACAAGTTGATTGCGGACAGGGTGGAACTAATGTGTCAGGCGGTGCAAACGATTTTGCCTTTGCGCATGCAGCATAAAAGGCTGAACTAATAGCTTCCCGTATTTTAATTTCATTATCCAAATCCTGGACAATGATATCAATTTCTTCTTGAATGCGGTCGTAATGTTCTAATTCCGATAAAAAAGATTCATATCTTAGCTCAATTTCTAAAAGGCAGTTTTTATCTACTACAACGTGATCAGGATATTTCGATTCTAAATTCGCTAAATATTTTTCAAATATTGTAATTTTACCCTTTATGCTAGCTCTTTTGCGAATAAGAGTCTCCATGATAACAATTTTACCGAGTGAACAAAGAACAATAGTAAAACGGTGATATATTTCAAACAAAATACCTAGTTATGTATTCAAATTATACAACCAAAACTAATTTTTATAAACGAACGGATTTACTGCGAAAGCAACAGAATATAAGCACTAAAAGGCAGAAACTATTTATATATGCAAAAGTAAATACCTACGCGACATGTATTTTCTTTCTACTAAACAACGGGTATTGTAGGTAAAGTGATTAGATATTCAAAATAAAATACCTACCTGTCTAAAACAATAAAAATATTTGATAACTACTTAAGCGGGAAATTACTATTTTTAGTAACACGAATCAACTATTTTTATGCATTTGCTTAAACTTAAATCATCGAAAGATACTTTAATTATTCCTATCAAATAAAGACTAATTACACGCGAATTTTGTATTCATTTGCAAAACAACTAAATAAAATTGTTACTTGATATAAATAGTTAAATTTACTAAAACAACGAGATGTACGGGAATATTTTAACTATATTATATCGAATCAAAAGCGAATTTATTTTGCAAACTCAACAACTATTAAACAATAAAAAACGGTAGGATAGGATAATAAAGGAATTTATTTGGCACTCACTGTTTTCTAGAAGAAAGCCGCTAATGTAAACAAGCTGCACCTGTTTCTTCTATTACCAATCGCATCAAAAAACGCCCATAGCAACAGCAGATTTGGCCGGCAAAGTGTCTTGATGATTATTTAATCCATCCGGCTCGAAGGACCATATGTTGAATATACTACTAGTGGACTGTATTATAGATTTTGTTTCACTTCTAACGTTGAAAAAATAAAATTTTCTACCAATTTTTATACAATATATATTTATCAGTCGATATAAAAAATAATACATGTTTCTACATTTGAGTGTAGTTACCGACTGCCCTTGGCTCTAACAAGAGAGTCGAGAGCAAAACAAGTGCTTTCAGAAATTGACAGTGTTGCCACATTTTACAAAAGGCAATGCATTTGATGAAAAATAGAAAAATGTCATTAACATGAATAATAAAACCCAACAATCTTCTGTTTTTATTTCTAATTTAGTCTTGAGAAAAAATAATTTTAAAATTCTCTAAATAATTTGAACTCTACAATCCGACAGGTTTATTCAAATCAATATGGAAGATAAGATGATCAAAAGCTAATAAGAAAGTATTCTAGAAATGTTTTACAGGGCTGTAAATGATTGATGACAATTATTTTTTGAAAACACTGTTCAGGTTAAGTGGACAATTCCAAACCAATTCAAAAGTGTAGGGAACATCTCTCATTATTTTTAAAACAAAGAGAAGTCGAAATTGAAAACAAAAGTTGTCAAATCTACATTTTTCAAATATTTTAAAAATGGTCGCTATTAGAAATTTTCAAACGTCACTAAATTACTCTTGCAAATACTCAACTTTTTTAATTCATAACTGCAATGGAAAATTGAAATAGTGACCACCCTGTATACCTCTTTATATAAACAATTTAAAAGACCGTCAGGTAGGTTATTATCGATATAGCGTGGCAGTTTTCATACTTGAAAAATCCTCCTCATTTATATGTAGGCGGAAGTACACAGAGCTGGACTTTAGTAATACTTTCAGTTTCGTATTAATTATTTAATGTAATCTTCGTAAAAACCCTATCATTTTGAAATAAAAAATATAGTTCAATCGCCGACAGACAAGCATGCTGGCTCAGTCTTTATTTTTTCGTTACGTTGTTATTAACAAAGTGTGTCTGTGAACTGTATTGATATAGTATAAGTATTCATCGCTATATAACTATTACGTTTACCTGAATTAAGTAGGCATTAAACTGATCTCCACATGGTTTTTTGCCACAATTTTTTCACTCTCGTATCATTGGATATAGTATCTACTATACAGGGTGATTCATTAGTGCGATAAAGTCCAATATCTTGTAAATAGTTGAAGATATTTGAATGAAATTTTGACTGATTGTAGCCAGCCTAGAGGCTCATATTTTAAAATCAGTCGCAATTCTACAGCGTGTTCCAGAGCGCCCTGCCAGATCAAAGTTATATTTTTATCAATGGGACACCCTGTATTTTACTTCAAATTATATTGTGATGGGTTATACAGCGTATTTAGAATGTTCTGACCACTTGTTCCTGTAAATCGTGATGACTTCAACACACTGTATACTTTAAACTGCACAATTAAAAATTAATTTTTCATAGCCATACGTCTGTGATAGTCGTCTAGTACTACAATTCAACCAAACTGATTCGATATCTAAGAAACCGACTATCACAGACGTATGGCTTATGAAAGAATAATTCTACATTGTGCAGTTTAAAGTATACAGGGCGTTGAAGTCTTTACGATTTACAGGAACAAGTGGTCAGAATTTTTCAAATACGCTGTATAACCCATTACAATATTATATCATTGTAATATCGAAGTCAAGCAGTATTAAAATATAGGGTGTCCCATTTAAAAATATATAACTTTGATCTGGTACGGCGTTCTGGAACACGCTGTACAATTGCGACTAATTTTAAAATATGAGCCTTTAGGCTGACTACAATCAGTCAAAATTTTATTCAAATATCTTTAACCATTTTCAAGATATTGGACTTTATCGCACTAATAAATCACCCTGTATATAACATGGTAATAGTTGTGTTTTTACACTCGGGAGCTATACAATACCCATAATTTGTTTCCATTTGTTCCTAATATATTTTCTTTAATACAAAGGTTCGTTTTTACATGAAATAAACTCTGATTTCCATCACATAAATGGACTTTCGTAATTTTTTACGAGATAAGATTATGAAAATATGCATACCCTACAAATTTAATCTACTTTTTCAGAAATTGCAATAAAAAGATATGTTAGATCAGCCTATCAAAATCATTATTCCGGTTAATCCACCTACAAAATTCTCCTCATTTTATTTAATTACCCACAGTTAATTCAACTTTCTAATTTGACAAAATAATTTAGTCTAAAATGACAGTATATATTATATAATATTTTATTATATATTTCCACCATTTTCTATATGTCAGCAACAACCCGTTATTTCAGTCACGCAAGTATCTAAAATTGTCAAACTGTGACCCCTGTTAAGCTAGCATAACCACTTTGGAATTTTCAACTTTTTTTTATGCCATAATTTTAGGCTATTTTTAGGCTAATTTATTACCCTATTGAAAAATTTTTTGCTCTTCAATTGTGGGAGAAATCGCGGGTTCTGCTAGCTTAACGTTAAGCTGGCAGAACCAATGAGCTAATCGAATTCTTATGGAAAATTGGATTACACCATAATTTTAGGCTCATTTTAGGCTCACTTTTACACCCACTACCAATTTTCCTGATGCACGTTTAAAAAAAAATCCTGGGTTCTGCTAGCTTAATCGTAAAGCCAGCAGAACCCAACCGTTAAATAACTCCGCAGAGAAGATCCAATTAGGCAATAATTTTAGGAACTAGAATTGGACAATGAATTATAGAGCTCGTTCGTCATCTTGAAACCGCCATTTTAGTTTTGTTATTATTATTATAATGCATTATCACCGGAATGGTAAACATCTGAGAAATTACGAGTAGATAACTGGAGTGGTTTAAAATTGTCATAAACCTGACAAATCAGAATAACTCGAAAAATACACATCGTACACAAAAGTGTTCCAGTCAAAATATGAGTGTCTCCTAAAATTGAACCTCCCTCCTGGGATAACTTATTCGTACAAGTTTGCAGACAGAATCCAGGACTAGAACAATTAACGATAATAGGAAAATTGTCATTGATGTAAACGTGAGCCTAAAATTATGGTGTCATCAGATTTTTCACATACATTCGATTAGCATTTTGTAACTCCAACTCTAAGATGAAAATAGCTGAACACATGTTATTTCCTATAACTGAAGAGCAAAAAATTTTGTAATATATAGGGTAATTAATTAGTGTAAGTAGAGCCTAAAATTATTGTCTAATTGGATCTTCTCTGCGGAGTTATTTAACGGTAGGGTTCTGCTGGCTTTACGGTTAAGCTAGCAGAACCCAGATTTTTATTCGAGTTTTTATTCAAAAAACGTGCATCAGGAAAATCGGGAGTGGGTGCAAACGTGAGCATAAAATGAGCCTAAAATTATGGTGTAATCCAATTTTCCATAAAAATTCGATTAGCTCATTGGTTCTGCCAGCTTAACGTTAAGCTAGCAGAACCCGCGATTTCTCCCACAACTGAAGAGCAAAAAATTTTTCAATAGGGTAATAAATTAGCCTAAAAATAGCCTAAAATTATGGCATAAAAAAAGTTGAAAATTCCAAAGTGGTTCTGCTAGCTTAACAGGGGTCAAACTGTGACTGCACTGATTCGTTTGTCTTAAATCATTCGCCTGCTGCTACAATCCAGTGTCAACGAGTTTTGTCACTCAACACTTTTGTTTGTATTAAATTATATTCAAGCTACAGAAGTGTTATTGGACATTGCAAAAATTTGATGTTGACAATAATGCGTTCTGTTGCAGCGTTGTAAAATGTTAATTAGGTACAATTTTAAAGCTTGTGTTATTTTGGTTATATTCTTTGTAAATTATTTCCTTCATTCAAGTTATCGTTTGTTTTATTAGTGTGTTATGGAAGAACTATTTTTTTAAGACCAAAAATGCTCTACATAGTTTTTGGCATGATTTGTTATTTTGAACAATAAACATCATCATATAATATAATAACTGTTAATAATATTAAACAAGCTATAAATAGTAATCTAACTTAAAAACGCCTCCACAGAAAAAAAAGAGAAATAAAACTAATAAGTGATGGTGCAATAACTAATACATCTGTTATTAGTAATACTATTTACAGCCAAATAGAAACGAAGAATATTTGATAACTTAATTTGACATTTACTAAATTCTCATAGTAATTTCAATGACTTGGCAACATATGCCAGATATAACGACCAATTATGGCTATGACGTAATTGGTATTTATATTATATCCGGTATAGCAAATCAATCGCTTAAGCTACTGTTTCGGCTAGTTGGATACTGCAAACGAGTATCTTCCACTTACACAGTAAACGTTCAACGTCTGATGAATCATGTTTAGAGATACTGATTTGCATATTTTAAAATTTCGCAGGTGTCAGTAACCACTCGCTAAGTTATATAACCAAATTGATGCCAATTAACACAATTATTATTAGCGGTAAAGATTTTACTGCGGTTTTATGTGTTTGCCTCATCAATATTCCTAAACAATATTATGTTTATAGATATTTTAGAAAAAAAATGTGAACTGAATTTATATGCAATTTTTTTTACATTACTTCCATAATTAAGTTCTTCACTTTTTAACCTTTTGATGATATTGGAACCATGTTGAAATACTCAAAATATTGATATACTATTCACAAATGACTTGATAATCTAGAAAGCTATCAGGTGTATTGAAAATAACTGAAAATTGTTCTGGCCTTAACAGGTTTAGATAACTCAATGCCACTGTGTTTCTTTCAAGCTTAACCATACATAAGGTACATGAAGGCAGTACCTTTTTAATTGACATTCGACATTCCACATAGGGGTCTTCATACGAGGTACAGTTGTACACTCACCCTGTATATGATTCAATTGATAAGGCATTAAGAATGATTTTTTCCATTAGAAGGTTAACTTGTGACTGTCGAAAGGTATAATTCTTTTCACGATCTAAGAAAATGACCTGACCTGAGATGGGATGAGGACATGCAATAAAGCCATAAAAGTATTTGCCGTGACAACGTCGTATTTATTTTGTTGGCGAATAATAAATTATTACCTGGAAACTCTAAGACTTTTGGGTCATTCTTATTATAGTACAGTCTATAGCCTTCTTGATGTGCGTCATCGTTTGTGACGTAGGTATATTCGGGTTTTCAATTTGTCAAAATTATTTTATTTGCCATTTTGACATATAGCTAACCTTAAAGGACTATGCTTCCAGCTTATGGAAAATAAAAAACCACTCAAATGCGGATATTTTGATACCAACTCATTCGTCTTGAAAAATAGAACATTTGATAACAGTGCGCCAATGTTGTGACTTTCATAATTAACTGACAATTGATGATATTATTTTTAAAATCGCTCACGGAGATTGTATGAGTAGGACAGAGAGAAAATACATAAACAAACCTGTATTACAAATTCCACCTGATTCCACCAAGTAAAGAGATAAGAAATGAATAAATAAAACCAGACAGGGTTGAACCGGCCTAATTTTTATATGTTGTTTTCTCTTTGTATCTAGTATTTTGAAGTGTAGTTGTTGGCATCGGTAACTCTTAAAAAAACAGGATAGGGATGCGGGATACTTTAGTTTTATTAAAAATGTAATGAGATCCCTTTTATTAATGACTAGTTTTTTCATATACAACAATGTCACTGCAATACGTAAACATGTCCACAAAATTATTTTCACTTGAGTTTTTCATAAGTTTAAAGTCCTCATCATCAAAATTGTCTTCAGAGTCAAATTGATTTTTTACAGCGTCAAAGGAAGCATTTTTTAATGCTCGGAACCATTGTGATATCTCGTTAGGAGATAAGACTACGTTGTGAGGATTAGCACGCAGCGCTCCGACACCCGACCACCCTTCATCATTAAAATGATCAATACAGCGAAAAGAACCTTTTGGGACGTATATTTCTTTTTTTAAATATATATCTATCCTGGCTTCAAAAGAAATTGTCTGTAGATTTCTATTACCATTGCAAACAAAACAGATTTTGCGTCTTTGCGGTACACAATTAAACACACAAGAAGTCTCATAATTTCCTACATTATCCCTTCCAATGTCGGCCATAACCTGTCTATAAAAATTAATATAAATAACCTCACCATTTTCCATATTTCAAATTATTATTCCCTCTACGGTGGCGGGCGGCGTTCTGAAATCCCTCTGGAAGATCGTTTAATTCCTCACAACGCCGAAATCCTCTAGGACGAACTCTGTTCACAAACGTAACAGTGCATTTTCTTAGTTTTTAAATACTTGACATTAAAAAATCTCTAAACTGAATACGCACACTTCTAGCACACAGAGCGATTATTTATTAAAACTGGTCATTTGTAGTTTTAAACTTCTTAGTCTACAATTAGATGGATACGCCCTTTTCTTTCATACTCCTAGTACCTGTCGGGGATCTGTCAGGTATAAATATTTGCAATCTATAATCTATCATATCTTTATACAACTGAAAAATATAATACTTTTATTTTGTTTCGACGAAACGGGTATTCATCGTATGTACAATTATATTCACAAGTCCGACTCTATTTCACCGTAGCAGGTGGTGTCCTATTGCATGGCTAGATTATGTAATCGAGTCGAAAATTTCTGAACTGATTTTGTCGGCTTAATAATTAAATTACAACAATGGCGCAATGTTATCAAATGTTCTATTTTTCAAGACGAATAAGTTGGTATCAAAATATCCGCATTTGAGTGGTTTTTTATTTTCCATAAGCTGGAAGCATAGTCCTTTGATAAATAAAATCATCAGATTCGTATTCAGCCAAATTCGAAAAGGTTATGAAATTAATAATCACCAGCTTCTTTTTCTAACTGAAAATACTTGAGAACTTTCAAATTGCTGATGTTTTCCCGTGTATCTAGGCATATTTTTGTATTATTTAAATAAATATAAAAATTAGATTAATATTCACTTTTCATTAGTAAAATAATTGACTGTAAACAACAGAGTACAGACGTGACGACAGCTGTCAATGGGATATTAGAATAAGACGTAAGACACATTGCCGCTACTAAAGGTACGTCTGCATCTTACTTTGAAGGCTGTAAATTCTCCCGATTTATAGGTCGTGCTTGTGCGTAATCCTAACCCTCCGTCTAGACCACATGCTTTTTCTGTTCGAAATTCTTCGTATACCTACCATGATCATTGAAAAATTTTGATTCACATTGCTCATAAATATGGAATAAAACCCGCTAATAATTATTATTTTAATTTCCGTGAATCGCATTCCCTGTTTTTATTGAAACCACTTTGTTCCAGAAACACTAATTATAATCATAACTCCTTCATCCTCAACAATCGGTTACATCTTGATTTTTTATTCTGTTTTGCCACAAAACGAGATTTTTACCCTCACTTGGATAAAATCACTTTCAATGATTTGAAATATTCACAACAGGTACTGCTTGTGAAGAAAGGCGAGGGGTGGACCACCCGTCAATTAAATAGACATATTTCACTGGTGTTTCATTATTAGTACTTTGTCTTAATGGCTCCACGCCTACCGTTTTTTCAAACAATAATTAATTGTATACCATTATCGTCACGAATCAGAAAACAAGAATAAAAATTGTAAAATGATCGCCATAACTTCTTTAAGAGCGTATATGGCAATAAGATCAATGGTACTCGATGTTAATTGTGTTAATTATGATGAAATTAAATTCAACAAAATGTCAGTCGCTGCTGCTAGTACTAAAAGCTTTTTTCTTTGTTACGTAAAACCTTTGTTATTGGATGTATCACGTGTTACGACTTACATCGATTTTATTGGAAAAAATTCATACGCCTACTCGTGATGTTGTTGAGAATAAGAATATCTGGTTACTTAACATTATGTATATAGTATTTTTAAACTTTTAGATTGTTGGCTGCTCCAATTTTTTTCACTTTTTTGCCTACTTACACCGTTACGTTTATTGGTAGCTTAACTGAGTTTAACGTAATACTGCGATTAAACCCTTGATCCGTGTGTTAATTGGATTTTAATTAGGCTTTAGCTCCAGTTAACTGAAACGAACATCAGCTAGTTTAGTACTGGTGTGTACAAAATAATCTTCCAAGTCCAAACGAACAAAATTATATTTACTTACATCATTTTCGCACGACTTTGCAGTTTTCGAATTCAATACTCATAAATTATAAATATAAGCTTTAGGACCAACTGCACCGGTGCTACTTAAGCATTTAATTAAGACTTAGGAAATATTTGTGACTGTCGTTCTTAACGTGAGTCGAAGTTTAGGTTCTACTTAAGTCCTACTTATGTGAAAGTGAGGTTATGTCTTGGCACTTGGCAGACCAAATTATTAAAATATAGAGAGGTTAGTTTATAAAATCAAACAAAATGGAATCAATAATGTATATGGAGCTTCTTGATGATCTTTGCGAAATGGAATTAATTGAATTTGTTGTTCCCAGGAATATAATTCATTTATATTTTGCCACACATCAAATATACAGTTTCGTCATTAGTGAAATTAGGGCCGCGGCGGGCACGCACATCCTTCGTAGTTTTATCCATAAACACTGGGCATAAATCACTGGGAGACACAGTTCTTCATTCACTTGATTATATTTTATATTGTTCATCATTCTATATATAATTGTCATTTTCATTAGCAGAATTCAGTGTCACATCTGTCACATTTCAATTTTTACCATAATCAAAAACTCTGTATATCGACCAAAGGTAACTAACATTCTCTTTTTAAGTCCATGTAGCCAATGTCAATTCCTTTCAAACAAGATATCACTTGCCATAAGGTCCTATTTAAAATTATTGGCAAGAGTGGCACTGTTACGTTATCTATTACTATCACGTCACCTGTTACCATTCGTAAAGAAGTTCACAACACTTTATTTTCACAAATTTTATTAATGTAAGTGTAGCCGTTCAAAAGATACGAGGGGGGGAGGGGACTTTCGAATAGCACTGCATTAGTTGTCTCTTATATTGGAAAGATCTCATAAGAAAAGGTGTGTCGCCTATTTATGATTTTTACAACCAAAAAACCAATAGTTTGTACATGCTATCTCATCATTCTAAATGTTTATTGGAAATAGAAACTTCAAAAAAGAATCACAAATTGAAATTATGGCATATCCTTGACCATTTCTTGTTCTATCGAAAAAAAAACAAGCGGTCACAAGTAGCCAATGATATTTGAGAAATTTGATGAAAATATAAAAAATAATAAGAGACTTTTTTTTACATCATTTATTCACCATTGGTTTAATGATATCAGTCTCTGAAGCAACGACATGCTAGAGTCATCAGTGGCACATAAAAAACGCAGTTGTTGTTTAAATCATCTGACCTCTGACAATCTATTTCTAAGTTGATTGTTGTTATTAGCAAAAATTAACGAAATGAATGAAGATACTTTGAAAAGTGTTGTAGTTATTTTAGCCTCTGGATCTTGGAGTAGCTGTTCGTCTGATAGTCCCACTTGACATTTTTCCAATTTCTGACGCTGTTAATACCGCCGTCAATACCTTTTTACCACATTTTACAATTATATCTATTAATTTGTCCATTTCTTTGACCGCTTGGAAAAATCGTTAGTTTTTTGAGGTTAAGCTGTCATTTTGTAAACCACCAAATTTATCCACCACCTCGATACAACGGTGGAGTGATTTGCAATTTTGATTGATGCAACAGTAATAAATGAACGCGTCATTTTTCAATCTACAATCCACCAATGGATCTAAAAACGCAGTTGGTCGATTGGTGGATCTACCGGTGAATAAAAAAAACGTGCCTATTTATTCAAGAAATAATTTTTGACACAGTGATCCTCTCTGTCCCACTATTGAGAAAAAAAAAATGAAAAATATGCCAGTGGCTTGAAATTGTTTTAAAATAAACACAACTATAAAAGCCAATTTGAAATGAATTAAATAAATATATCTGAATCTACTACTAAACTTGTATCTATTGTTACATCAGTCGTTGATGTAACAATATTTAGCTCTTTCAAAATAAATAAACTGAAGCTCCTATTAAACGTCGTATCACAGGAAAATAGATCACTTCATAGTTCTTATGGAGCAAAAGTACTTTCACTCTTGACTATTGATAGATGGATAATAATCTTCAGAATTAGTCGATTTTAATATTTCGTGATCGTGCAATCCTATTCATGGGTGTTTCCTAATTTAGCAGAATATATTTATTTTTTAAATTACAAGCTATGTAATGGAAAACTAAACCAAAAACTCCGTTCGTCAATACAATAGTTTTAGTTATATAATAGGTCGTCTAGAAAGTATCAAGTGGCGAAGGTCTTAAACCATAGATAACTATAGCTACTTTACTATAAGGATAGATAGGACTTTTCAATAAACAACATTTTAGCGCCACCCAGCGGCTTGGAGAAAACTAATTCGAAAAAATAGAGGAGGGAATAAATAGCCTCTTACATTATCTTTGAATGTGAAGCATTGTCTTATTGGAGAAATACAGGGTGTCCCAAATAAGAGTGACTGATTTTAAACATAAATGCCCAGCTTATTAATTGCTCCAAAGAGATGGGGTTTTCACTAGTTCCACTAGTTTATCAAAGAGATTTTTTTAGGCTTGGCTGGCATTTCATCCCATCAACACAGGGTGTTTTACTAATGTTGGTCAAATTCAAAGGGGAAAATATGTATTATTTTAAATGGAACACCCTATAATTTTTGATCTCATTCGAGAGAGCAATCATTCTCCTTTCCAAAAATGTATAGTTTCCTATCTTTTGTTTCATTAACCACAAAGATATTCGAGGTTTCATGTAGTAGTACATTTTTAATTAGTAATTTCATATTATTATGATCGTATTTTGATGCTTTAAATCAACTCATGCTGTGACCTTTTGACGAATAACAACAAAATCACCAATTTTGACCACCACATTATTCGTTAATAGCACAAAATTTATTAAAAACGTTTTTTAATGATAAGTGGATTGGTCGAGCTGGACCGATTGAATGGACACCACGGTCTCCTGAATTAACTGTCCCAGATTTTTTTCTCTGGAGATATGTGAAGGATAGGTGCTACAATCCTTAGCCTAACAATTTAGCAGGACTAAAAAATAATATCAGGAACATTATTGAAAACATTCCGCAAGAAATGTTAGAAAATTCATTTGAAAATTTAAAATTTCTTCACAGTTATGCATAAACGAAGAGGGTAGGCATATGCAGCATTTATTGTAACTTTTTTGTTCTTCCTCCTTCATATGTATTGAATAATGTTATCATGTTTTCTTACTAAATAAACTGTTTGTCAAATCTGTTGGCAACTATTCACGTAATTAAAAATGTACTACTACATGAAACCTCGAATATCTTTGTTGTTGATGAAACAAAAGATAGAAAACTATACATTTTTGGAAAGGGGAATGATTGCTCTTTCGAATGAGATCAAAAATCATAGGGTGTTCCATTTGAAATAATAAATATTTTCCCCTTTAAATTTGACCAACATTAGTGAAACACCCTGTGTTGATGGGATGAAATGCCAGTCAAGCCTAAAAAAATCTCTTTGATAAACTAGTGAAACTAGTGAAGACCCCATATCTTTGGAACAATTAGTAAGCTGGTCATTTATGTTTAAAATCAGTCACTCTTGTTTGGGACACCCTGTATACTACTAGGACTAAGCAGGAAAACAGAAAGCCGAAAAGCTGAGGTGCAGAGGTTTCCAAGCCTGACTGATAGAGCCTATATAATCAATAAATCAAGCAACCTAAGCATCTTACTTTTTTCTTCAATATAGGTGACTATACTCTTTTATGATTTATGATTATTCTGTTCCATGTCAAAATATGTGACTTCATCTGTTGACGTTAATTAAATCTAAAAGGCGGATTTTTAAAAATTTCATGGATGGTATTTTTCAAATGAGGATAAAAACAAAGCAAACTAAAATACAGTGCGGTAATTTTTCCCCTTAAAATTAACGACCTGCCAATCATTAACAAGGATATGTTTTCAGTTGAACATCCTTATGGGTTTCTAATGCCCAATTACGTGTTATGAGGACATCTGTGCTACTAAGATACTACCAAAATTGTTTTAGTTCACGTGAAACACTGTTTCATTGATTATAAATAGCTTATTCCTATCACTGATTGCAATGGTCGACTATTCTCTGGTCGTTTCTGACAGTTTTTGATTCCGGTTGAAACACACCTTATATGTCTTAGGGCGAGTTGTATCAAACACTGAAACTCGGTTTAATGATAACTGATGTTTAGACTGGCTGATTGATGTATTTATTATCAAAATTTACATCCGTTTAAACATCAGTCATCATTAAACCGAGTTTAGGTGTTTGATACAACTCGCCCTCAGGTATATTATTCGAAAATTATATCTACGGAAACGACTGCTTTGCTTTCAATTGTCTTTTCTTAAGGCTTAAGTACATTATCAGTTGTTGATTTAGACTAACATACAGGGGAAATAATATTTTTATACGACTACTATCGAAAGTCGTCTTTTGTGACTTAAAAAGCAACTGCAAAGTTGATGTTTTCCGCGAGCTGTCATAATTTGACATTATTGGCGCTTTTAAGCAGAAAGAATTCATAGATATAAAAGAGAGCTAGTAGTTATTATAATATAAACTATGGAATAAAATATTTTAGTTGATTTTCTAATATGTTAAAACATCCAACAGTATTTTCCGTAATAATTTAATGAGGAATAGGGAATTCTGAAAAAAATCTGGCATTAATGTAATAAAGTGTTGCCTACGTACATAGGTACAGGAAACTGCTAAGTACAAATTAATTTTATTTTGGTGTGATCGTAGAAAAAAATCTTGTGTGTATTTCGAGCAGAAAGTCCATTGGTAGTCTCGACAGATCCAAAGTACTACTTTCTGCTCTTGATACACAAATAGCTATTCTCGGCGGTGAATTTTTAAATTTTTAATCGTACAGAGTTGAAATTCTAACTGCCTAATTTTTGGTTTTTTCTCTATTATATCAAGTGGTACATATTTATGGTAACCATCTGGTTTATTTTCGAATATACCTTTTTTTACTTTTTCACTTAGAATTGGCCATCAAGCCAGACAGGCTTTTCGGAGTCAGTGGCGTAGTTATCTAATCTTGATTTAAAATAGATACTGTAGGTAAAATTCTTTAAATAAAACTATCCAGCTTGTTGTCTTTGATGGTCTCAGCCCTACCTACTACTACCCATTGGTCAGGTCTTATTTTCTTTTTGCGTTACCTATTTCTTCGAATATTGACATAACATTGGAGCTATTACTGGGAAAGGATTTCCTTCCAATGGAGGATGTTTCAGATGTTGACGATGTAGCTCTCGACCAGTGTGTTGATTTCTCCTGGAAATCTCCATACCAGCTTGGAACTGATTATGCTTTAATCGCTGCTCGACTATCCGACATGATAATAATCCTTTGCCTTGTATTTATTTCATCAATATTGAACGGAGGACATTTTCCTTTTCGATACGAGTTTGGTTCCTGGCCCGTACACTACTCCTCCAATCCATTCTATTGCTTTGGATTCATCTGTATACCATTGAATGGAATGGTAATGGTGTTGGGGTTACATCCCTTCCTGTTACTGTTTTGTATTAAATTCCTATAATTTTTCATCATTCCCGGGCATGTACCAGGAAATCAGATGTCCAGTAAAGCTTATCTCTTCCATGGACAACACTAACGTAACTTTTTCAACTTCAAATCAACGCGTAAATTGCTAGGAAAATTGAATTGACTCGATCACACTTCTGAGCAAACTATGACGTGTAACGGCAAAGGATGGCTGAAAAAACTATACTACTACTACTGAATGTTCAGGTGATCCTTGACCTAGCCAAACTAAAGTCAAGGTTCCGGCACTGAGGCCACTGGCGGGCCCATTGTGCCATTCCTGCTACCTAGACATCCATGAAGCCGAGCCCTTCAATAAAGGCCACAACCTTTTTCAGTGGATGCCTGCTTGTGTCTCCAGGGACCATGACAGCGACTCCGAAGATTCGCATGCGTAATACAGCCCAGTGTGGACACTCTAAGAGAACATGGACTGACGTTTCGTCAGTCATGCCGCAACCCCTACATAGGGAACTTTCCTCTCTTCCTAGGTTGTAGAGGTGCTTCCCCACACAGCAGTGCCCTGTTAGGAGTCCTGCTATCTTCCTCAACCTACTCCTTGGTAGTTCAATAGCTGCCCCAGCGTGTCCATCAGTTCATCCATTCAGTAGAAGTTTGGATTGTCTAGGACCCTGCAGAGCATTCCAATGAGCGAGGTGCTGGTTCCTCAGCCACTTCCTTGTCTCCTTGCAGCATATCCTAATGGGCATATTAATTCAATTCTATGGAGTTGCTATGGAAAATATTTTCATTAATCTCAAAATCTCTTATAATATCTTGTTAGCTTTGAAGAAAACTAATCTATCTGATCACTATGGAATACATTAATATGATTAAAATTATTGTTAGTTATTTATGAACAAATATGACTTGTATTTCTGTAATGTGGCTACACAACCAGCCACATGATTATACACATAATGAATGTACAGATATGCAGGCATACGTTTTATTTAAAGTATGGCGTGTGTGAAGATGAAGAAGAAAATAGCAGTTCCCGGAAGGAGATACTGTTAGTTTTATCATTGGCAATGTTGAGTTAGATACGGCATAATTAACCTGTCACCTGGGAAATGTATTGAGAAATTATAAATGAGATTGGAAAATCTGGGTCATGATTTTGAGAAATGTGGTCTATTCATTTATGTTCTTTATAATTACAATAAGGTAACTTGGTAAATGGGTGAAACTGAATATTAAGGTATATTCAATTATGAATTTAACGATTTATTGCTTTTGCACATTGGCTCTAAAGGTTATGTTAGATTAGACAATTTCTTGTGCAATATTTAGTTCCAGTTTTGGTACAATTCAAATTGTTAAGTCTAAAATTGAAAATTTTATTAAAAATTGTCTACCCTGTGAAATTGTAACAACAATAGAATAGGTTCTATTTTCTTGACAATTTAATTCATGTCTAAAAAATCGCATATCCACAGTGCAATTGTCACTTTGACAGCGGCAAAAGTTAGCTTTAACTTTTACAGCGACAAATACACTAGTGGTTTTTTCACTTATTCATTTGTTCATCAATATCACTGTTCCTAGTATGAATTTCAATAACTGCGTTTTTAATAATTGTACATTAAAATAAAAATGTGTTTATTTTTAATGTTTCATGAATAAAGTTTGCATTGATATGTTTCCAAATTTCTCATTAATTAAATTGTCCTGCCGAATTACATTCGAGGTTTGTATTGATATTGGGTAAATTTGTGTTGTTCAAATTCTAAACTGTTTCCTTTAGCAATTTGACTCGAATAACTGTCAACCTAAAAACACTCCACCTTCGGTGTCGTGTTTTTAATAGTTGACAGTTATTCTCGTCAAATTACTAGGAAACAGTTTCTTATTAAACAACCCAAATTTACCCGATAAAATACAAACCACTTGTGCAATTATAAGTGACAATTTGATTTATTTTTTGTGTTTCTGTTTTGCGATGGAAATGTTCTACGAAAATGTCATTAATCTTGATAATTTGTGGTTATGTATTAAAGTGGTTGAAAAATATGACTTGGAATAAACGAGATATTGAAATGTTAATTGAAGAAATCTCAAAACGTGCTTGTTTGTACAATGTAAAACACTCCTTCTCCTCTGTTTTAAAGTTAAAATTCACTTAGTGACTTTCAAATTTTCCGGTTCCATAACTAACGAAATTTTTAAAAAGGTTATATTTATGTTATAATCAAACCAAATCAAAAGTCAATATTTCACACAATAGACCACTCCAGAATGACGTCACTGATAGGTTGTCAACATCAATTTTTAAGTTTTTGACTAGTAGTTTTTGAGAATAAATTATACTTTCGAGATTTACAGTATTTCATCTGTAATATTATTGAAAATGCCATCGTTTTGTTCGGTTCTGAAATGCTCTATGCGAGCTGAAAGAGACAAGGTATCATTTTTCAGATTTCCTGTCGTTTTAAAAAATCGGGGAGATTATTTGAACGCATTATCCAGTGAACGGCGTAAGGCATGGATAAGGACTTTAAAACGAGGTCCTTTAACAGAAACTCAGCTTAGAAATGGTCGTATATGTTCCAGACATTTTATTTATCATTCTGATAGGGATTGAAAAGTTTTAAAATTTTTCATCTGAGAAATGTTTTCACCTTGCTTAAAACAACGAAAGCGTCGTTGACTTTCTTAGCCATAAATTTCAGAATTGCCCCTGAGTTGTAATTTTCATGGGCTTTCAAGCTTTTTACAGCTTTCAACTGCTTAGTTGTGTAGAAGCTATGAGTTTCCACTAAATAACCTACTAAATCCAGCATGGTCACAGTGGGTAAATCAGTTTGGGACGTCAAACATTCACTAATTGTAAGGGTATACGGGTCAATGTTATTTATCACTGCAATTTTTTTTAAATAACGCGAAAGAACATCTCCCGATAGTGTTGCAAAAATATGCACTTCGTGACAGCGACATTATTGCAATAATCTAACAAGCAGTCTCTTTCTGTTATTATTAAATACTACAAACTATGAATGTAAAAACTTTTTTCAAAAACTATAACACAGGAGATCAAAATTAATGTTAACCAAACAAAAATAACAATGCAACTGAACCATAAAAGAACTTTGTCTGCCCCTCAGCAAAGATGGCCGACCTGTCAAAGTCACGTGTTCTGGAATGGTCTATAAATCTATTCCAAATATTGTTCCAAAACTTGGACTAAATATTGCACGAAAAATTGTCTAATCTAAAATGACCTTGAAGTAGACATCTTACATCTTCAAATAAAAAAAAGAACTGCTTGACGTTGTCAAGACTGCACTATCGGTACTGTTTATAGTGGCTGCTTGGAAGGGTATGCTTGTCTAAAGGATTCAATTTTAAAACATTCAAATATATTTTTCTCCGATTGGCAGCAAATATTAATTTTGCTGACACATATCAATCAGCAAAGTATTACTTTTCCTGCCTAGGCAGCAAAGTGGGTACTTTTCTGCCTAGGCAGCAAAATGATTATACTCAATTGGAATAAAACATTTGACGTAAACATTTAATTAGTAATTATTACATACCACTTTTAACAAGAATTTGAAAACATATTATGTTTAGTTGTTATTAACATTGATAGTAAAATTACTACAATTTTGAACGAATAGGCCACCTTTTCTTTCCTCAGATAATTTGCAAATACAATATCCTCCTATATCATTATGAACAATCGGAGAAAAAATTATATGTTCAACTCGGCAGCAAAGTACTACTACTTTGCTGCCTAGTTAAGCAAATAACTATTGTATCTCTCAATATTCCAAAATAATAACAAAACTTCAGCTACGCCTAAACTAACCTCAATGCAAAAAACAGCGCTGCACATAGAATTTGACAGTTGAAAGACGGAAATGAAAAGTATATGGAACTTGATTACCTACCGGGATAAGGTAGAAATCTGCATTGGTCCCTTCCTACATGGGCACGCGGCCTCTTCCAGCATGTGTACGCGTGGAAGTGGCCGTGTAAGGTACCACTAGGCACAAATGAGATAACCTGTTCAAATATGTTGTATTTCTAGTTCTGGGCTAGGTGTAAATGAATATTTGTTGTCCAGTAGATGTTTTGTATGATCGAAAGTTTTATTGGTCTGCTTTCAAAATTTCTTCTGGTTTGACCAATATCGTCTGGGTTATACAATATGTCCCCCTAAGTTGGGATCATATGGAAAACTTTTTTATCATTAATTTTAGGAGAAAAAGTTATTCATCATAAAAAGCTCTGCATTATCTTAAACCTAGAATACAGTCATCAAATATCAAATTTTCTAGTCGTATACGCGATGTTTGTCAAAAAATATTAGTTTCAGTCAAGAGTAAAGTACCTCTAAATTTGACAATATCGAAAAAAGTTGATCAAAATTGAAAACTGCGGTTAAATATTTAACTACATCCATTTAAATCGAAACTTCAGATTATTCTATTTTTACTAATATTTCGATTTTGAATGAAAATTTATCTCTTGTGATTAGGAAGCACGTGATAGTCTTTTAGGTTTTCCATGTTTTTTGATAACTTTGCATTTAAAACGTGAAATAAGTGCATATTCATCTGTTTTGCAAATAATAAAATTATTCAAACACTAAAAATTATAAAATTAACATCATATAAATGTTAGAAACAAATAAATTCAATTCTTACTCATACTAATGCTTTGATATATCTAATTTTTTATATTGTCATATTCAAAGGTACTTTACTTTTGAGTGAAGCTCATATTTTTTGACAAACCTCGTATACTACTGGGAAATTTTATATTTAAGGGTCATCTACCAAATTCGACCTTGCACAATTATGCTTTGTATATTTTGTTGTTTCCCTACGTCCTCACGTTTAAGTTCACATAACGAAAATTTTATTAGAAATATGAAAGCTCCGCAACATGTAGGTAGCCAAGCGGTCCATTTTTATCCGATATTTTAGTGGTAGCAACCTAATTTCAATAAGGAATTGTACGGTCATAAGTAATTTGAGGATTCTGAGATTTTTATATAGTATTCATAAAGCTTCAAATTAGACCCCTTATAAATTAGTTTCTCCATTCGATCCATATTTAAACTTTGCTTAATATGTGTATTTTTCATATTTTTTTCAACAAAATTTGGTTAGCATTTCAAAGTTTTTATTCAATGAGAACTCTAAGTTCAACATTAATCTACATGATATATTTTTTTCTTAATTTTCAATACATTCATTACTTCAAAATTCTTTGCCAAAAATACTTCGAAATTCGCTGCCGATAGATTCCCCTTAATGACTGTATTATAGGTTGTAGATAATGCAGAACTTTTTATGAAGAATAACTTTTTTTTCCTAAATTTAATAATAAAAAAGTTTTCCATATGATTCCAATTTAGGGGGACATATTGTATAAACTAGAATGTTCAGAATGTAATGTAGAAAACGGCAAATTGCCTCATGGAATAATTAGATTCCCTTGAGAAAATAAATTATTCAAAGTGGAAAAAAAATATCCTTCTTCAAATCACTTTTAACCGACTCAATATAATTATTTTTCTATTAGTGCCATGGGGGTCTATGCACTAACAGTGAGAGCTCCTACGAGAGTACACACTTATAAAGTGCGCATGCGAGCTCTCTCGAAATTGCAAATTATGATATATAGACCCCCTGTATAAATTCCTTTTTTGCGCTGCTGCTCTGTATCAACTTAAAGCAAAAAATTTCATGATCAAATTAAATTAAAAACCTCAAAATTTAGTAACAATAACTGTACATACTAAACAATTTGATGTTTTTCCCGAACCATATTTTTTTTATTCCAAAAATAACCGATACCATGTAAAAGTTGAACCCATCTGTGTTCTCTGATCGAAGCCAGCGTGACTAAAAACTTGCAGTTATGTGTTCTTCGTCTTGAAAAATCGCCGCCAATAAGACTTTTATCGGTCGACATACCACCACTACACTATTGGATCGAAAAAGTTCTTTGCTGCGATGCTTATACGGGATGTCTCGTCTAACTCGCAAATATTTAT
>CAJUYI010003052.1:0-10529 GCA_910591695.1 Galerucella pusilla | reverse complement strand
GATGATAGACACCATGATGATGATGAAGATGATAGACACCATGATGACGATGATGATAGACGCCGTGATTAAGACTAATTTTCAGTATTTATCCAGCCAGTTTATAAATATCGTATTGCTTAATACATCATTAATAAACCAGAAATATTTACATGGTGTTATTTCTATGTGTGAAAATATTCTCACCCACAATTAGAACGTTTTATTTAAATACAATACACTGTTTTAATAGCCATGAAACGTGGAAAACGAAAGATCCTGTAAACATTTCTAGAAATAAAAATAATTGATAATTCCTTAAAAATTCAGTTATGATGGATTAGACAACAAGTCTATTTGGACCCAAATTCAATGAATATACCCAACTTTACCGTAAAATTGGAAATATTTGAATTTACATAGATTCAAAAGTTTTGCATCACCCTAAATGTCCGAAAAAAAATTGTTCATTATAAATGGATCAGAGATTAATCAAATAATTAGTTTCAATAAAAAAAAACGTGTATATTTGTCAAAAATGTTCATTATCCAATAATAAACTTGCTTTAAACATAAAAAGTATTCTTAGAAATTCAATAAATTAAATACAAATTGATTCCTTTGAAAGATAAGGTTAAGTGAGAACCTGCATGGGAACTTTTAATAAAGAGTATTTCCACCTCTAGAATTTATGCAAGCTTGAAGTCGCCTGCCCATACTGTTTACCAAATTATTGATATTCTATTGAGAAATATTTCGCCATTCTTCTTGGGCCGCATGAACAAGCTCCTGTACACTATTGGGTGGATTTCTGCGTGCTGCCACTGCCCTGGCAAGCATGTCCCAAGCATGTTCTATGGGATTTATGTCAGGAGATAGGGCAGGCCAGTTCAAACGATTGATCCCTTCAGTTTCAAGATACTCATTTACAGCTCTGATCCGATGAGGTCAGGCGTTATCGTCCATAAAAACGAAGGAATTGCCAACAGCTGCGAAGCATAGTCTCACGTGAGTATGTAGAATCTCTCTGAGATACCTATCACCAGTCATCGTTCCCTCCACATGAATTAATTCTGTGCGATCATTTAACATGATACCAGCCCAAAACATAGCACTTCCTCCTCTGAAGGGCGGCACGGGGCGAGCATGGGCAAGCTGAGCAACTCTCACACACGTATTCGATGGATATCTTGTGCCAAACAAATCCTTGTTTCGTCGGAAAAAAACACCGAACTCCAAAATTCTTCAGGCAAGGCCGCGTGTTCTTAAGCCCACTGTAGTCAGCGAACTCTGTGCTGAGGTTGTAGTCTGGGCACTCTTATTGGTCGGCGACACCTCAAACCTGTCGCAAGTATTCGTTTTCGTGGTGTCGAAATCGATACTTGAACTCCCAACGCATGTCTCAAATCTCTTTGGAATGCTGGTATTCCCATGGTCGGGTTTCTTCGGATAGTTAAGTGTATATAGCGGTTCTGCGCTGATTAGTAGCACGCCTTCTACCGCTTCTAGGTCTATCACGAAGAGAATTGGTCTGGAGATACCGGTTCCATACACGAGACACATCACTTTGCCAAACGCCAACTCTGTTTACCACGAACCTTTGAGAATGACCTTCTTCAACTAAAGCCACTATTCTTGCACGGTCAATCTCACTTATGACTTGACGATTCATGTTTGCACTTAAAATCGCAAAAATCAAATGACTTGAATGTTAAACTGATTGCACTAAAAATGTTATCTTATAAAAAAAACTGTAAACATCTGTATATTGCAAAAAATATGGAACATATTAAAATGGTAAACATTGATAAACAAGCCAGCAAAAGAATTGTTAGCGCAAAAAAATTCCTTCGCATCCGAAGAAGGTGGTGCAAAACTTTTGAATCTATGTGTACATGTATGAACGGAGATGTTTCTGGCCTGTTCCTCACTACCTTCAAGGGCTACGATATATTAAGGACTTGTGCAGTAATCCTACTATCAATTATTGAAAATATGTCGAAAATATGTGCCGCAGATTATAAAGAATTTTACTGGGATTACTGGTATGATGAGAAAGTTTGTTTTATAATTGAGTATCTTTGTTGATGTCTTGCGGAACTTGTCATACAAAATTACTATTTATTTTTGGGATGCCACAAGACCCTTTTCTCTTTCATTTATATTCTTGTAACTCACAGTTTCTTCATAAGCTTTTTTATTTCCGTAAATTTCTCATCAGCTAAAATAGATATTTGTCCAGAACATTGATTCGAACAAGCTGTAACTTAAATAATTCTACAATAATATAACTGTATGCATTTACCGCATACTTGGAGCGTATATACAGGGGAACTGTATGCAATATTGAAGGAAACAGAATTTTGCAAACGCTCCTGTCAAAAAAAGTTTCTCGTAATAACAGATTCGCTGAGTGCTCTCCAAAGCATAACTCAAATCTACCCAGATTCAACGCTTGTAACGAACATCAAAGAAAATATCCATTCAATGGAAAGAAAAATGATCAACTTTTTGTGAGTCCCTACTCACACACAAATAACAGGCATCGAAGCAGTCGACCAAGCTGCCAAAGAAGCCCACCTAAATAATCCCACAATAGTAAATAAACAGCTGACTAGTCAAAGTGACCTGAAAGCATTTTTCAAAAAATCAGCAGAAGATGTTTGGCAAAAATTGTGGATTGGATCCGAGGCTAAGCTGAAACAAATGAAACTTGATGTTTCCCCATGGAAGAACCTTAGTTTTACGCGAAGGCAACAAGTGATATTATCACGGCTTAGGATAGGACACACGATGAGTTATACACACCAATATCTCCTGAAGAAAGAATAAGCTCCAATATGTGTCAGGTGCAGTTAAGTGTCAAACATTTTCTTCTTGAGTGCCCTAAGTATTATCACGAGCGAAAAGTATGTAATTTCAGCGATAACCTTAAAGAACTGTTAGGAGACTCTTGTAATGTAATAAACTGAATTACGTTCCTTCAAAATATTAATTTAATTCAAATTCTGTAAACGACACCAATGTAAATTGAAATTACTGTACCAATTTATGCATATTTGCTAATTACCTCGTTGTTGAAGCGAATTGCATAAATATTCTTTTTTTATATTTCATTTGAATAAAAAAAATACAATAATATAACTCTATGCATTTAACTGGACAGATATTCAAGTATTGTACTTTGTAACTTGTTTGTAACACAATGTAATATTGTAGCACAATTCCTAGGTCACAATTCCTAAGCCAGAGTTCCAAGGAATAGATAAAGTACCATAAGTGCGAATAAAGTCTTCTGGAACTCTGGACACAAAGCCATTTAATTTATTCACAGTTACCTGTAAATAAATTTCCACTTTGGTAAAGCGTGTTATCAATAGATGTCAAAGGTGATAGTATAATACTATCAAAACAAAAATCGTTCACTAAGAAGCAATATCTAATTTCTTTGTATGATAACTTCTGCATGACATTAGAACAACAACAACAAAACAGACAAACAAAAATGAGCTAGCCACCAAAGAGCTTCAAGTGTATGCAAGGCTAATTAAGGAACACCAAATCAAATGGAGGCTGACACAAGGACACCTCCATACTAAGAGTCTACTGAATAGTTTAGACAAGGAACTCTCGTCGAGGCTGCTGAAACTGGGTAAGAGAAATTTAAAGACAGTTACTGACCTGGTGACTGGACACTGTACCCTGAGGAAGCATCTGCAAAGGATGGGCAAAGTTAGTGAACCTATGTGCAGAAAATGTGAACTCTTCGATGAAACATCTACTCTGCTTCTCTAAGAACTTACGAGGACTCAGAAGGAAGCACTTTGGAATGGAAATAATACAACCATCACAACTACTGAAGATCCCCCCAGATAAACTGGTGGCCTATATAGAAGACACGAAGCTTCTGGAAGGGAAGTAGGTAGATAACATGGGTAATGGATAATGCATTGTTTTGTATAGTTTTGGGATAATGTAAACATTGATACCATTTATGTAGAGGTAAAACACTACATCACGTTTTTGGTGGATACAGTTCCACATAACCCACCTCTACCTATAATGTTTTGTCTTTCGAAGTTATGCTTCACGAAAAAACTAACTTTGGAATTATTATTAACTTCTGGGTTATACACTATGGATAGGAATTGTAAAAAAACGATTATCAAATATAAATAGTTTAAAGATTGCAATTATTGGCAGTCGATTCAATAATATTATTGCTCGATGTATACTTCAATATGATAATATAAAGATTCCATAAATCCAGGTTTTATTGTAACTTCAACATAATTAAAACCAACACCTCCAGGTCCAATTACAGGCTCGGCACTACTTGATTCAAGATCGGTTACCTAAAGGTTAATAAAACTTAAATTAATATATGTTTATATTAATTGTATAATAACCATTTGTAGTTTTCTTTTAAGGAAAAATATCTGTAATTATTGAAGTTACTTACATGTATACAATTGATTTTTTTCGGAAAAACTCCCTGGGAAGGAGCCGTAACATGTATATTCTCATTTAATCCTCCTTTAACATAAAGGTTGTACACTTCTGTTCCTCTAAAAATATACCAATATTTTCCAAAGTTAAACGACAATCCATTGAAGATTATGAAAAAAATATTCGATTTGGATTTAAATAACTGAATTTGAAGAGTCAAGCCTATGCATTTCACTACATTTTAAACCTTAGATTAGGATATTTACTTGTCCAAGTTTTAAACCGTACTTTCAATGCCATCTTTCGACTAGAAGCTAAACTAGCTATATTTGTTATAACAATTTCATAGTTATTTCTGCTATTAGTTCAGTAAATGATGGGACAAAGCTCCTGAAAAGTCCCTGAAGACTTCACTTCAACTTCAATTTATAATGGAACCTTAGGAAGTCTTGAATTATCTCAGAAATTTGTTTTTAATATCTTTTTGCGTTTTGATAAAAAATTGATTTGTTTATTTACATTTTTCAGCCGTTTCCGAATTTCTGTACAATCTGTGGAACAAGCGCGACCACGCGTTGATCACACCGGTAAAAGCCGGACTTTTTTTTAAATGAGTAAATAAACAAATCATTTTTTTATCAAAACGCAAGAAAGATATTAAAAAAAAAATCTGAGATCATTAAAGACCTCTTAAGGTTCCATTATGAAAAAAAATTGGAATAAAAGACAATTTTTAAAAAAATATGAACAAATTAATAAAATAGTCTCAAAATCTTGTGGAAAAAAACTGACCGTTTTTTTAAATATTTTTTTTTAAGTATAAACGAGCTGCAAGTCACATGGAATGTTAGCTATGGGCAGGGACGTATATAAGGGGAGGGAGTTTGGGGGTTCAAACCCTCCCCATAGAAAATACAATAAAGGTACAATAATTTTTATTAGCATACTGCCGCAATATGAGTATTCATCGGGATGTGGCAATAGAAATAGATTCCTCAACAATTGTGAATAATTTAGCTGAAGAGGTTAAATTTACTTTTGTGAGATTGATTTTCTGTTTTAATAAAAGCTTCAATTTTCAATCATCTATCACTTTTTAAAATAGGTGCTCCCAAATTAATATACAGGTAACATCTCGGCTGGTATGGGAATTCGGCGAAGAACTTAGAAGACTGGCGACTCGGAACAGTGTAACACTGGATGGGTCTCAGGTCACAAAGGAATCGCTGGCAATCAAAAAGCCGACGAACTTGCAAGAGCAGGATCGTCAACACTGATGAACGGACCCGAACCATCTGTGGGCATCCCCAGATGCTCCACTAGGTCATGGTTAAAAGGGTGGGTAAAAGAACAATCCATAAAACTCTGGAAGAATACTCCCAAGCAAACACATGGGAAGAAATTTATAAAAGAACCATCAGAAAAAGTAGCAAAAGAACTGCTCTCAATGAGCAGGAACAAACTACGCACCATAACGGGGCTACTTTCGGAACACTTTCCCACAAAGGAGCACGTGAACAAAATAAGGCTGTATAACGGAGACCTCACATGCAGGAGATGCAAAAAGGAAACTGAAACAGCTCTGCACATATTATGCAACTGTGAGACGCTGGACCACAGGAGGCAAAAACTAAATGGAAGACCCCAAATGACTCCAGAAAAGTTCTACAACCAACCACGAAAGAACCTGTATGAGCTAATACAGGGAACGGATTGGCTGAATAGGCTGTAGCCTGTAGAATGTTAGGAGAATCCACAATAAGCCCAAGAGACTGAGGTGGTGCCGGCGAAGGGACGGCTCCTTTAAAAAATATATATACATGGTTATAACCATTTCAGCAGAAGGGGGCAAAACGAAAAACGATGTTTAAAAATACTTTTAGATGTAGCCAAGTCAAACAAGTAATTAAAAAAAAAACTTTACATTATTTCTTGAACTTGAAAAATTGCTTTAGGTCGTGGCACTCGATTTTTTTTGCCTTAGGCAGCGCCTTCTAAGCCTATCAGATGAAAAAAACCAAAACCCTCCCCATGTGAAAGCTATATGTACGTGACTGGCTATGGGTCTTCCCATTGTGATAAGCTTTGAATAATCGGAAAATGTCAATTTTGTGCCAAACTACCGAACAATTCGTCCGCTCGCTTACAAGTTAATGCATAGCCAGCAGAATTCCTACAGGCAGAGCAGCAGCCGAAGTGAGGAGACTTTTAGGTCTCATTATCTCGATAACTATCGAATTTTCGAAGAAAATGATGGGAACTATCTTTGTAGATAATAAGACGATATTCATTTTTTACCTGAAGAAAAATTCTCTTATTCGCATATCTAGCCAGATTTTTGCGAGAAACTCGTTTTTCAAGGTTTAGGGTCCATTTTCCCCCCCTTCCGTGAACTCCGTTGAGTTTTTTCCCGTTTAAAAACACCTGCCGTGACATACGAATTGAGCCCAAAGTGAAGTCTTTAGTGACTTTTTAGGAGCTTTCGATATTTTCAGGTGTTCATAGCTCGGTTCATAGTTACTGGACTATAATATAATGTATTAAAAATAATAATGACGCTGGCTATTTTACTAAGGAAGGTATTTAAAAATATAAATTCTCACTCGAATGAAATGTTTTCTAAAGCGTGCGTTAGCTGAGTCTGTAGTTTAAAAATATTAGTAAAAATGGCGCGACTAACAAATGTATAAGAAAATCTGTTGAAATTTGTTTCAATTCAGCTAGAGAGATGTAATTATTGTGAATTATTTGGTTTATAATTGTTAGTTTCAATGAAATTAATATGTTCTATTATTATTAGCTTGTTTAAGAAAATATTGGATTCAGAATCTGTAGTTGAGTCATGTTGATGTAATAAAGGAGTGCCTCGTAACTCTGCCGATAGAGGACGCTCTATATTGAACAGTTCACCTGAGAACTTATTGGATTTTATACTCTTGGACATTAAAACAAAATGGAGAAAAAAATTCCTATAGTAATGCAGTTAATTTCAGGGAAAAACAAAGAAATATTGAAATAGGATAGTTGCTTCAAAAATAAACACTTTGATGATTGAAATTGAAAAAATATATATAAAAATGATGTTCAATGTATACGCTTCTGAATAAATAGAAGGGAATATAAATGAGCACAATTATAATTTGAGATACGTCCAAAATAAAAATTAATGCTTACGTGTTAGTCTGATCGGGACATGATTCAGTACTGTGACTTTTTGCAAAATGAAGTACTGTACAAAACAGCAAAATTTTTGCAATGTCGGCGTACATATTTGTGAATAAATCGAACTACTATTAAAATTGCTGCAGTTATGTATGATTTTCCACGATTAGCAAACCTATTTATACAAGTTTGAGTGATCTAGTTTAACTGATATAGCACAAAAAAAATTGTTTTTGTAAAGATATTGACATATAACTGAAATCTATTGAAAAAAAATAGATAAATATTGTTTGTTATACGAAAAACAACTCCTCAATAACAATGAACACTTGTCAAACAAGCAATCCCTATTTCAGAACAATTTGGCACTAATCTAACTCTTCTTCTTATTGGCTCTATAATTTTTACTTCAATTCTTCACTCGTCATAATTCCAACGATATAATAAACATCGCATAGCTCGATATCTTTTGGAAAAAAAATTTTGCCTTTGGCCGTGTACTTTATACCCTCCTTCAAAAAAAAGTGTCTCAAGTAGATTTTAAAGAAGAAATTTCTCCCCATCGTACTTGTAGCCTAAGCCTCTTCAGTGCGAGAAGGCTGGGGTTTCTCCTAGGTCCTGACAAAAGCAACCTTAAGCTTCATGTTGGACAAGTACCTACTGATTGAGTATAAAAAGTCACTACACCACTAGGTACTCTTATTTGGTTTTTGCTTATGCATAAGCTTGCCTCGGGATATATTATCCTGAGGTGGGTTAACGACAGGAGTAAAGGATTGCCGATTCCTTAGCCAAGGAAGCGGCTGGACTAAACATTCTAGGACCCAGTGACACCTACGGCCTGACGACTTCGACAATTGCGGAACTAGCCGAACATTACACCCATGCTCAATCCATCAAGAGATGGGATGGAACTAAAGGATGCAGTCTTGCCAGGATCACCCTGGGCGACCCTGGGAAACTGGCGCCGAAGAATTATTTGGCTATGACCAGGAAAACCATTCGTTTAACAGTAGGATTTCTGACTGGACACTGTCAACTAAGGAAACACCTCCATAATATGTAGCTAATAGTGGACACCTCTCTGTCTTCTCCTAGTGATCTGTCCAACTTCCTGGGAAAGATAGGATGGACCATTACCTAGGAGTACAACTCCTCGGGAGAATGTACAATAGGTCGCATGTAGCCTAAATGCTGTGAGCCTACACTCGCCGTCCCTACTTTACAGATACAGATGCATAAGATTGCTTCTGATCTTCTCTGCCATATACAATAATTACAAACGTTGTTTGAAAATAAGTTTTACTAGTGGAAATGTCAGTCTACATCAGACTACTTGCTTTCTGTTTTGTTAGTGGAAAATCGAATATACATTCATGTGCTACTCAGTTTTTATAGCTAATTTTTCACTTAAATTTGGCTAGTAGGTAGTAGAAAAAATTATATATACACCACGGTGGTGAAGAAATTTATAGGCCTCGCATCTTATTCCGCTCGGTGATGCTCGGTCTTCATTACCAAGTCTTGGTGTATATTATACTATAAAGGGTGTCCTGCAAATACTAAATGTGATTTTTTGTCCATATAACCTAGTTTTCTTTTATCCAAAGGCTCCTCCTAAGGGAGCTAGAAAAATCAGCAAGCTCTACCTACGTTTTGGTTGCAAACTGTGTCGTGATTTCCAGCAAAATTCAGTCGGGAATTTAAGAAGACGATTAGGGAGGAGTCGATATGTTTTCGATTAGGAAAGTAACATTTAATATAGGGAAAATTTCAAGTACCTAAGTTAGACTACCATTATTCCTTCCAGATTACTTAATAGTGAAAACTTAAAAGTAACTTCTATTGTCATTCGTATTATTAAAACAATATTATGGTATTGTTCATAACATTCTCATATTCTGTATCTGATATTGATTCTTGTCACCCTAATTACCACATGTTGTAAAAAGTATGTGTGCAATATTAATAAGTTAATAACAGTGCCGTATTTACAACTAGGGCCGCAAGAAAAAAGGGGATGCATCGTTTTGTATAAAAATTGAATTTTAATTTTTTTTTAATTAGTAATTACCGCTACTGAAAATCGAATACATTATTTTTGTTTACAATAGAGCGCCTGGCGAAGATGAAGCCCACTTTAATGTTAATATCAAAGAAGACTTAAAGATTAATACGTTCAATGCTGTAATTGACAGGCTTTATCAGGGATTGAATCAAAGATCCAAAATTTGGATTTTTGAAAGGCGTATCGTCAATTTCCAATGAATAAATCAGGGCTAAAACGTATCGAAGCGACATGGTGTCTTTTGGGAAAGAGTAAGCACAATTCAAAGGCTTTTTTTAAGGAGCGTCTCTTCGCCGGCACCACTTAGCCTCTTGGGCTTATTGTGGATCCTCCTAGTGTTCCGACTACAACCTATTCAGCCAATCCCTTCCCTGTATTAGCTCATACAGGTTCTTTGCTGGTTGGTTGTAGTTGCAGTTTTCTGAAGTCATTTGGGATCTACCATACAGTTTCTGCCTCCTGTGGTCCAGCATCTCACAGTTGCATAGTGTATGCAGAGCTGTTTGTTGAAGGTATATTTGATGGAGAAATGGAACATGATTACCAAGCCTTCGAGGATTCCACTCTCAGAGTATCTGCAGCTCACTCGTGAAAAATAGTCGACCAAACTATTAACAAATATGGAGACGGCTTCGCGCATTCTACTGTGTACATTGTGCAATGTCATCTAATGCAACTGGAGGGAGAAAGGGAATCAAAACTAAATCAAAGGCTTTATAGTTTTGTTGCAAGTGCTGAGGTTTTCTGACTTCACGATTTTGCAGCCTATTTCCGTTCATATTATTTTCATTTCTCTTATGATATCTTTTACAACTCTGCTTTTTAATCTGGTTAATTTAGCTTAGGACCTCTTAATCTCACTTATTACTTA
>CAJUYI010003051.1:15045-25210 GCA_910591695.1 Galerucella pusilla | reverse complement strand
GCAAGCATTTCCAGTCCCTTCATTCAGGTAATTTTAACTTTTAATTTACATTGAGTCATTAATTACTTGCTAATACCATTGATTAAAAATTTTTTAATCAATGCTAATACTCTATAGCCATCCATAAATATTTTTAGAACCGGTTGGAACAAAAGCGCCGTCATTTTCAAGCGATATAAAATTGCTAGGTTATCAAAAAGAAAGAAATAGCACTGTATCTATGCTTTGTCCAGCTCAAGGGTACCCTTCTCCATTATTCAGGTAATTTCCTTTTAATTTTTCCTAAAATTACTTTGTATCCTTTAACTAGAGCCCGTAGGCTTCAAAGCACCATCATTTTCATCTACTTCCAAAAGTTTCACATATGAAACCAAAGGAGGATCGGGTTTTGTGCTTTTATGTCCTGCTCAAGCGTTGCCCATCCCAAAATTCAGGTAAATTCTTTAAATATTTACAATATTTAAATAAAAATTCGAAATTTACTATAGTGATTGTTTCAACCCCTATTATATGGAATCTGTTCTCGATCAATAACCATAAATTATAGAGCAGCAAAATTGAAGAAAGCAAATCTAGTGCATTAAATATTAATATAAATTTCCTAAAAGGCAATTAATGAGTGTAATGTCGAACAAACCGATTATACAGCGGAAGTTTTAATTAGTTCAATTGGTTGTCACAATAATTAGTGATTGATTGCTTCTTATTTCTGGTATATCTGGTAATTTTACTAACATAGATTGTCGAATTCCTTTGATCATTCTAATTTAATAGCTTTTACGAATTAGATTATTGAAGCACAATCAACGTACTAAGAAATTAAATTCAAAATGGAAATAAATCGGAAACTGGATTTTAAAATTTTTAAAGTGATATTGGAATATCTAGCAAAATGTTTTCGTGTCAAACGCTACCTTACAAACCCTCCTTTATATTAACAAAAGACAAGGGAAAGTGGAAACTCTTAATTAAAAAATTGATAAAATACAAATAAAACAACCCCTTTCAATATTTTCATCCTACGGTCATGGCGAATAGATATAGAAATATAAGGCAATCCCATGATAGTGGGGACTGTGTCTTCGCCAGCCTATAATTTTTGCCTGTACAAAAAATCGCTCAATCACTTATGAATCCAACTTTGCTTGATCGTATTTTACACTTATTGTTAAAAAAAACCTTCTACGCCAATGGGCTACCCACATGCTTAACCACCCTATCAAGTAACGTGAAAGCTATTAATTCCATTTCAATCGTTTTCTCTGCAGAACTATTTTAATTTAAGCGTACACGTTTAATTGATGACAAAATATGGATAACCGCGTACCGTGTATTTGACATTATATTCGAGTCTGGCTTAAAACAGCGTATTGATTTAAGTTGGTTTATCGCATGTCCCATTGTAATATGTTCCAATAAAATAAAGAACCATAAACCTTAGTAAAAGTATTGTCTTCAATTCACAAATAGTTATTATCTTTTATATCACAAAAAACTTCTCGATAAAAAGCTCTGCATGTCTGCTATAATCGAATACAAAATTATACATTGGCTAAAATCGTTGAATGTTTCATTCAACGCTAAAATACAGGGAAAAGAAAATAAGTGAACTAATATACTTGTTTTAACATATTATTACTAAATTAAACATACTTTAGTTGGAGAAAATAGTGAAACCATCCCACAACTTCAAGGTAATTAGTGTTTCGATTTAATCCTTGGTAATAGTAAAGACATTTGTAACATAATGGGCAATAATTTTCGTCACAGGCTGTACCCGTAGATACATATACTGCACATAACATGTAAAGAACATTTTTAGGCATCTGACCTTAGGGATTTAATAATAAAAGTTTACCTACAACCCCCCCTGTAATCAGTCAATAACACACAGTCGGTATCAATGTAATGACGTCTATTACGCACTGTAAAAAAACGCACAGCTGTAAAGTAAATCGCACGGCTTCCCTAGCAACATCTTAGCAACTGTCAATAGACGTCACCATTTTATTCAAAATTTACTATTTGAAAACATTAGATATGGCCACGTTTAACTATGAAAAGCCAAAGGCCTATGTACCTATATGTATTGATTATAATTGAAAAATGGACTTTCGATTATCAACAATATATTAATAATGATTAAACGTTAGTTCTTTAATGTGCTTCCATTGGTAATAGAGTAATAGAGATGGGGTTTACCAAGCACCTCTAATGATGTAACTGTTATTTCTTATGCTTCTTATAAAAAATACAAGTACAAGTAGGTCGTAGGTAAAGTATAGTACGTAACTCGTGTTGTAGAGCATTTTACGCACTCACGGAATTACGCACTCGCCGCTACGCGGCATCGTGCGTAACTTTTCCATTCGTGCGTAAAATGCTCCTTACCACACACGTTACGTAATATACTATTATAAATCCCTTATAATAAATCCCTCATTGTACAGAAAACAGTAACAGTACGTAGTCTGTAAAATTCAGATACTAAAATAGTTATTTGGGTATTAAGTTTAGAGCGTAAAATGCTTGAGAAAGAAAATTGTTTTTGAAAGCGTCAATTTTACTTTGAGCTCGAAAAACACACAAATGATTAGGATTCACTATATTACTGAATTGTTACTTTACGCTCTAGAGCAAAAAAGGAATCTTTTTCGCTCCCTTATTATATCAAATTTTGCCAAAGATTACTATGACAATGGAAAACAATAAAAGAACGTACAAATACCAGATAGTAGGTACTACTTTATTAACCATTTTAATCGGCAATTTGATGAAATAAGCAAGCGAAAAATATTCATTTTTTTACTCTAGAGTCTAGAGCGTAAAGTAATAATCCTCGGCATTTGTCAACTTTACGATTGTATTTGGATATAGTCATTATACGCTCGACTGTAGGAAAAATGGATTGAATGAATTTTTTTTAAATATTTTAAAAACAAATTTAATTTTTGTTCATTGATAAATTAAACAAATTAAACTGTTGTAACATACAGGATTGGCTCTAATATTCAATTAATTACGACCCACCTTTTATAGCTTAACAACTGGCGGACTACTTTGATGTACGGGATGTTACAAATTTTACTGCTCACGTGATACTACCCTATTCTGGTCCAGTGTTGAAAGATGTCTCTGTTCAACTTCCCGGCATGTATGTTTTTCATAATTTATCAAACTCAGCACAAATTTATTAATTATCAATTAACAATTAATTTTTAGGAAGTTTCTGACCATTTTCTTTCCTAGAATTGAAAAAAAAACTGGAAATAGAAACAAATTCTCCATTTCTCTCTCTCCCAATTTCCAAATGTATGCGACAAGTATGAAAAAATCTTCTTTGTTATCCTCAAAATGCAAAATATTCATCTATTACATTCATCTAATTCATTCACTATTTAAACCCTTCTTTGTCCCATATTTTTCCCACAATGCCAAAAAAGGTACAAGGATTTCTATTCACATATACTTCACAAGCATTACCTATTCCTGAAATCAGGTAAATTTAATATTTTCTCTATTTAGAACCTGTCGGATATAAAGCCCCTTCGTTTTCTTCGACATCTAAAATCTTTTCGTACGACGCCAAGGAAGGACAAGGATTTGTACTAATGTGCCCTGCGCAAGCATTGCCCGTTCCTAAATTCAGGTAAATTTTATATTTTCTTCTTTCTATTTAGAGCCTATCGGATATAAAGCACCTTCGTTTTCTAATGATGCAACCAGTATTTCTTACACTCGAAGTATTGGACAAGGTTTTGGTTTACTATGTTTAGCGCAAGGGTATCCATCCCCTTCATACAGGTAAGTCATCCCTTTGTACAGATTGAAACAACTTCAATGAATAGAAAGGTATGATTTACAAAGTTGTGTGCAAGTTGGATTATTTTTACGACGTATAAAAATAAAAAAAGTGAATATCGGTTTCTCGCCATTTTCTTAGATCAAAAAACACCTGAAATGTAAGTCCTAGATTTCTTTATTATCTATAACTTTTGTTAATTACATTTTCTACTTGGAAGTAAGGTTTCCTTTAAAATCGCAAAGATCCACTTTGAGCCCTTAAAACGACATTACTACTCGTACCCTTAAGTTTTAATTCAATTTTAATTATAATAGAACCGATTGGGTACAATCCTCCCAGACTTCCACCAAAATCCAAGCTTGACGCAGTCCTTGGTAAGGCTCAAGAAGATTTAGTTATGCCTTGCGACGCACAGGGTAGCCCTATTCCCAAATTTAGGTTAGTACGCTACTTTAAACTTACTTTGCTTTATTTTTGTTAGAGCCTATCGGTTCTAAGGCACCTGCTTTTTCGTCCGAGTCAAAGATTTTTACTTTGGAAAGGTTGACGGGAAAAAGTTTGGCTTTGTTGTGCCCGGCACAGGCTCTACCAGCACCATCGTTCAAGTAAGTTCTAATAACCCTTTTAAACACTATTTAGTGAGAGCCTCTCTCATATAATTTGATTTAGTTTTAGTTTTTGGAAGTCTGCAGGCTTTAATTTAGGTGTGTCCCACTTCTATCTAGTAGTCTCCTAGGTGCTGTGCCTATTCAGGCGACAATGTCCCGTTAGAACATCTCTTGAAACTCTTAGTGCAGTTCTACTATGACTTTGTCATTCATTTGTTCTCAACAGGTTGTAGTCTCTCAGAAGTTTCTTAGATTGTGTAATCTCTACTAGATGTTTCCAATGGTCTATTCTTCTCTTTTTTCCCGTATTGCCTATTTCTTCCTATAATACTTTGGTGCGGATACAGCAAAAAGATGTTTAAGTCTTTGCTGGTTCATCTGGTATCTCAGTTATTTCTATTCCTGCGTGTCATGGATTCCACAGTGAGGTGATGATATTAGGTCTGTTCCAATCGCAATCTCAGAGAATACTCGACCATTGCAATCAGTGACAGGAATTACGCGAAAGTAAACTGGTCATTTGCTATGACTAGTTATTCTCTGATCGTTTCTGACGATTTCCGATTGCGGTTGAAACAGATCTATTGTCATCTTGTAATATGTCATATTATCATGTCGTTTGGACAATCATCATTTTATTCATAATGTTCTCGTAAATTCAATAAAAATATCTACTGATATTGATCACTCACAGTTGTCGATTAGGCGGTAAGCTATAATGTAAAACTTTATTATGTCTGTTATCCCGGTAATGATCAATAGATTAGATTAGATTTTATGAGGTGACTTCTGGCCTATTTCACTGCGACCTTTTCAGATCTATTGTGATCCTCTAAACTTTAGATTACATTCTCCAGCCTGACTCTTTTAAAAAAATCTATTAGTGTGGAGACTGAACCTTTCATATAGCTCTCTGCCAATGGCTTTTCTGCGCCTAATGCAAAAAACCGCACATTTGCCAGGCTATCGTAACATTGCTATGCTCACCCAGTGTGTTTAGGGCCTGCACACACTCCCATACTGGCTTAGAATTGATCTCTACGGAGTTGAGTGCCTTTAGCGCTGCTTGGCTGTCTGTGAAGATGGCAATTGAACGATATGTTCTCTTCTGCCTTTTAATTTCTTCCACACAGTGGAAAATCCTGGAAAATTGTGACACTCCTTGATAGGCTATCCCTTGCTTTAGCTCTACTATACCGGCTCCTACGCCGTCCAACGTCGTTGACCCGTCTGTATACCAAAAACATCCGCGTGTATGGGTACACCCTTTTTCCAGTCTTCCCTGTTTGGTATATTTAGTTCCTTTGAACTTATTATCGAAGCTATATCTCGATGGGCTGTCCCATTACATGGTCTGCTTTTAGCTCCTCGATTAGCTTCCAGTTGTCAGTAGTATGCGTTTGGCTTATGTGTTGCTGACTATGTATCTGTGCATTACAGATCTCGCTTCACCTTGTATGAATATGTGTAGAGGTGGCAGATTCATTGAGACTTCCATTGCAGCTGTAGGAGTAGTTTTTATGGCCCCTGTGACACACAGGAATGCCAGCCTTTGTGTGTTATTCAACAGCTTCATTGCTCCTACTTGCTGCGTCTTTGTCCACCACACCACGGACCCATAAGTTATATCTTTGGTCTGACAACCTTTGTGTATAACCACAGGGTCATTTTTGGGTGTAGTCCCCAGTTCTTACCGCACAGTCTTCTACATCTGCCTAAAGACATGATAGCTTTCTGTGTGGTTTTCAATATGTGAATATTCCAAGTGAGCCTATGATCCAAAAATACCCCAAGGTATTTTGTTTCCTTGGCAAAGGGAATCTCCGTTTCTCCTAGCACTGGTGGTTTTAGGCCTTACAGTGCTGTCCTTTTTGTAAAGTTGACAATTTGTGTTTTCTGAGCGTTGACCGTCAGTCTCTCTTGTTTACACCAGTTGTCTACCATATTTAGAGCTATCTATCTACATTCTTTCAGATATTACTCCAGTAAACTTTTCCTTTGACCACAATTACTATGTCGTCGGCGTATCCCAGACAATGATCAATAATTGATTTACTACCAGTTTAGTGAAATCGATATATTAATTTATATGCTTGAATAGGGACAACTAAAGGAGATTGGCATTATGCCGTAACAAATATAAAAATTATTTATTTGACAAATAAAAAGGTTGAAGAGGATTTTAATGTTTAGCAAACTAATATTTCGAAATTATTTAAAAAAATGTGCTCATTTAACAAAACTAACTCGTTGATACTTTTAAATATCTATTTCTGTTGCCAAGTTTTAAGAGACGATCAGGTAGGGATTTCAAGACTCAGCTCAGCATCCTTTTTCTAACCAGTTTTTTACGTATTTTTATCATTTTTGGTTCATTCACAACTTTTTCTTGTCGAAATTCTAAATTTGAAATTTTATTATTATAGAACCCATCGGATCGAAAGCGCCCACGTTCTCTTCTGATTCGAAAATTTCAATGTTTGTCAGACAAGAAGGTCAAGGCTTTGCTCTGCTTTGTCAGGCACAAGGATTTCCGGCTCCATTATTCAGGTAGGGCATTTTTATCAGGTTTCAGTTTAACTAAAAATCTTTAATATAAAAAAAAGTTATGACCTTCAAAAATTTTTAGTTAAATTTTAAACTTCATAGTGAGTCCATATTAAGTCCTTAAAATATAATTTAAAAATCATTTTATTTTTAGTATCTGTGTACTTTTATTATGTAGGGATTTTTCAAAAGGTACATGTAGAAATTTAACGCCTGACATGATATTCAATTCTTTGATTTTGAGAGTGCCCTAGAACTGTGAGATGTATTTTATCTTCTTCTTCTCAGTTCTTGAGGAAAGCCCTTTAGTTCCTCTATTCGTATTCTTTGATAGACTCTAGTTTAGTCTTTCTCTTCTATACAGTAGTCTCCCAGGTGTTGTGTCCTGCTATGCATTCTGCAACTATTTGAATGGGTGTTTCTATTTAAAAATTTCACAGGGTCTTCATCCGTTTTGCTCTACTAATTTGAGCCTTTTGGGGTGCCACATCAGACAACAGTACCCTGTTAGTACTCTCGTAGTCGTATGCATTTTCTTATTCTATTAGGCTATAGGTTCTCAGGAATATCTTTTACCTATCTTAATCGTACTCCAAAAGGGTTTTCAACAGCTCTCTTTTCTTATTTATCCGCAATTTCATTTCCTTGTATTCTACTGGGATCCAAAGTAGGATAATAATGATATGTTGTAGTCATGGGTGAAACTGTAACTGTAGTGTGTTGATACAAAAACACTGACAATGTTTCCCGTATCAACGTTCACAGTTAAGGTTTCGGGCTCATCTTTTCATACATCAAAAAAGTGTGTCATATTTTATCCCAGAGAGCATGCACACTGCTGCTTGCCGCTGTGTCGTAATTCGTGTGTCAGTGTCATCAGTGGACTCTGTCTGGTTTCAACACCCGTGACACACAGAAAGGTGTCAGCACAAAAAGCGCCATTCAACTCAGTGTTACACATGCGTATAATGCTGTTCTTTCCTAGCTCATTGCGTTTATCTATAGGCATTCTCACGCCATATATTTGGATATAAAAACCTAAATTTCTGATAATGTTATAATTTTGAGAGATACGTTAAATATAAAAAGTCAACAACCAGTTGATGCCATTTTAAATGAAATTCGAGTGAAAAGTGAAATGCACTTTTCAACGGAATAACGTTCCCCTTTATCACACGACCGATTCAATTGACCTTTGTAAACAGGACTTTAGAAATGGAAAGTATGAAAAATAATCAATACTTATATCCCCTTTAACATTTTCAAGGTCTTTTTGTTGAAAATAAATCGAATTAAAACGTTTTAACTAAAATTTTTCAATCTATTTGCATGGGTATCCTATTTTCGTTCAGGTTTGATAATCTTCAGTCATTTTTTTGAAATATATTTTTTTTTTCAAAAATTAGAACCAATAGGCTCCAAAGCTCCAACCTTTTCATCAGATTCGAAAGGTTCAATTTTCATTAGACAAGAAGGACAAAGTTTTGGATTACTTTGCCAAGCTCAGGGCTTACCTACACCCAGCTTCAGGTAGGACTTTCTCAATAAATATTAATTACTCTTAGATTAATGTTTTATTCACGAGACTTGGCCGTAACCATTTAAACACAACTTATATCATAACAAAAATCCATTAATTTTTAACTTTCGTCGCCTTTGCCAACTTTTCACTTGAACCGGAATATGCATATAACAATCCTGGACTATTATTTTAAATTAACATGAATAATTCTCAGTGCCTTCTATCAGTCATTACTTTATCCCAATTCAGGTAATGTTACAATAAGTAGGTATTCCTTGATAATAAACATGAATGTTTCTTAGAACCAATTGGATCAAAGGCACCAACATTTCCCTCAGAATCGAAAAGTTCCACATTTATTAAAAAACAAGGAACCAGCTTTGGATTGTTATGCCAGGCGCAAGGCTTACCCACTCCAACATTCAGGTAGGCTTATTTTTCTTGCTTTCGCTACATAGTAGTATCCATTTTATTTACAGAACCGATCGGTTCCAAAGCACCGACATTTTCTTCTGAAGCTAAAAGCTCTACTTTTGTTAAGCAGAAAGATCAAAGCTTTGGACTTCTTTGCCAAGCACAAGGTTTACCCACACCGACATTCAGGTACGCACAAGTTGTGAGATTTCCTATTTAAAATTTTGTTAATGTCTTTTAGAACCGGTTACCGGGGTTGCTCCGAAAGTCAAAGATATAGACGTGGCTAGTTTGAGGAAAGATGTTCCTCTAAATACAGTAGTTCCCTTGGTTTGTACTGTGCAGGGATACCCATCTCCAAGTTTCAGGTAAAACCAATTATTTGAAACTTGAAATTTTATAATTTTTGTGCATTCACAATGACTATTTACTTAAATTTGAGAGAACAAAATTAAAACTCAATTTTACTCAGCACCTTTCATGGGTGTGTAAAACGCAGTTCAGAATATTCAGATTATATATCAGAAGTGGAATTTGATCTACGAAATGAAATGTCCACATAACGCCATAATGTGATGTGATAGCCAGAGAGGTGACTGGAATGAGAGTGCAAGAGTCAGGCTCGCCAGGAGAGCGAGATAGGCGTAGACAGGCAAGGCATAAAGTTACCACTAGCGCCTTTCTTGGCTACAGGTACAAACTTTCGCTTAAAAACGCGTTCTTTTTGAATTTTTACATTTTTTTTATCGAAGATTTTTCATTGTTTTTTTGAAAAGTAGTTACTATTGAGCTAGAAAATGAAGATTATTCTGATTTTCGGGGTTGAAGAAAAACACTGATACCATATTATGGTATATGTAGGCGTTAGGGAACATTTTTATTACAAAATATATTATCAAAATCTTATAATTTAGTTCTTATGTAGAATGTGTGAAAACAGTATTATTTTGTGTGATAAAATGAGAAACAATTGATACATAAACCAATCACTTCTGACAAATTGTTCTTCCAAGAGATTTTCATGCAACTTGGACACATCTTCGTCTATTGCAAGAAATCACAAAATGATCCATTCTATCAAATCTAATATCTTGAAGTAAATTTCTTGTTATACGGCCAGGAACTTTGATAGGTATTTTATATTATGTCAGGTACACTATCTGAGAAAATACAAATATTACGTAAAGTATTTAGTACTTCATGAGAGCTGTCGAATTTTACTTATAGTTCTTTTCACGATCTAAGAAACTGACTTGACTTGACTCAGGC